>JAPMOQ010001879.1:652821-665718 GCA_026543055.1 Argiope trifasciata | reverse complement strand
TGATGTAATTATAAACAACAACAAATATTTGCATATTTCTGTGTATTATGTCAAAACTGGAGAGTGCTTTTTTATACAAGACCTTTGAATATATATATTCACAATTTGTTTAAAAAGCAAGGATCCACTTAAAAGCAAAAAGTCCAAAAATTGTCTGAAATTATTCTATCATAATTTTTGGAATGAAACAGAACAATAGAACCAGCCATAGTCTGAAACAAAACCTAAAAACGAAAATCTTATTTATCATTGTCCAAAACTCGGAAGATTTTTATTTTGTGATTGTATTTTTCCATCTGCCATTTCTCTTTTTTTCATCATTTTGCTTATATTGTGACAAGCGTAATTATTTAGACTATCTTGCTATTTTTTGAAAGCATCTGTATACTCCGTTACCTTGCAGGTGTCAACTGCATTTGACACACAAACAGAGAGCGCATGCAAATACATCCGCGAAACACGCCTCAATTGGCTGCATTTGGCGTGAAATCGCTTCCGCGGGTAAGAAAAGTTGACTCAAATCCACTTCGCGCTCACTTACTCGGCTAGAGTCGTATGGCTGACAATGGACGTGGGTTCCTGGCTTTGCCCGTTATGCGGGTGATTACAATTCAATTAATAATTTTGTTTTTTTGTACGATTTTCGAAGCCGAGGTAACGGCTACAATTTTGTCACCTGTTCCTACTGTGGATGCCGAACCTGTCATAAACGGTGAGTTTTTTTTTTTTCTTTTCCTTCTTTGTTTTAATTAAAATAAGACATTTTTATGAAAAATAGTTTTTTCTTTAACTCTTCGTTTAAAAAGCAATTTTTTATTAAATTTGAAAATAAAATAAATGATGTTTTTTTTAATTCAAAAAACTTTTATATTTTTGGAACTTAAAATAATTTTTTAAGTTCCAAAAATATATGAAAAAAATTCTTTTTAATGAAATATTTATGAAATTTATATTTTTCTGTCATTTCTACAAAAATGCATCTTTTCTTTGACTCTCTTTTTAAAAATTATTTTTTTATATATGAAAAAATGTTTTGAAAAACTGAAATTTTCTTATTCGCTTTGATATAGATTTATCACATTAGACCATACGTTTTATATATGGAACAAATCATCGATTGGCATCTATTAAATCGATAAACTTTTTACAGACTTTTGAATTTTTACTTTAAAGGAATAAAAGATTTCATGTCATGTTTGAAAATTAAAAAGTCTCAATTCTTTTTTTTTTTTTTTTGATAAAAAAAACCTGAATCACTTCTTGATTTTAATTTTAATAATTTAAGCATTTATATATATTAATGTTATTATTGATATTGTAAATACGAAATTCGCATGACTTATTTGATGTTAAATTAATACCAACATTTTCAATGCATATAATATATAAATGCCGAAATGAGCAATTTCTTCTCTGAATTCCACAAAATTTATTGACCAACTTGAATTATCCCGTGTGTTTGTATGTTGTATTGCTTGTTATTTCTATTAAAATCGTTTTTAATTTTAAATTGACAAGAAATCTGAACTTGTAAAGATCATAAGTTGGCAAGAAGCTTAAAGTTTCATGTGTTCTGCGAGATTATAAAACTGTGTTTTAGTTTAACAAAGAAAAATTCCCTTCGCTTACTGTTTGCGAGTAAAGAGTTACTATTTTACCTAATTCAATTCCAAATTATTTTAAGAAATCAATGCTAGAGATAAAATTACAGTAAAAATAGTATGAGAAGAAGACTTAATGAAATATTTGTTGTATCTGAAATATGTGTGTGAGCAAAGGTTACGCTCTTAGCGGTAAAAATGATATTCATACACGCGTTTTTGTGAGGTTGCAAAATGAAATAGATTATAGTTCCTATATTTAATGAAGTCGGTCTCTTTGCCCTACTTATTTAAAATATAAGTAATTTAAATTAGAATATAATTTAATGTTAGAAATAAAATTACAGCAAAAATAGTATAAGAAGAAGACTTAATGCAATATTTGTTGTATCTGAAATATGTGTGTGAGCAAAGGTTACGCACTTAGCGGTAAAAATGATATTCATACACGTGTTTTTGTGAGGTAGCAAAATGAAATAAATTACAGCTTCCCTAATTAATGAAGTCAGTCCCTTTGCCCTACTTATTTAAAATACAAGTAACCTAAATAAGAATATAATTTAATTACTTACCTTTAACGGAGAAATCCAACTTGTTATGCGTTTGACGAATAATTAAACCAATCAAAAATATTTCTTATTTGCAAAAGAAAAAGACGTAAGGAATGAAAAGTATTGATTCAAGAAATTAATACATGTTATTAAACAAAAATATCGTTGGTCTTGTTAATACAGCATTGTATATCAAAACATATAATAAGAATTGAAGCAAAAATACATTGAAAACGTAAATTAAACATAACAAGGTGAAAATAAAAAATTAATTTAAAGGCAAAAGAATTTAAAAAGACGTTAAAGTTTTCATTTTTGCTATATTTTCCTGCAAATGAACAAATTACAGTTTTAACATTATTTAAATGGTTCTTTAAATTGGGTTACGATGCTTTCGTTACTAAACAATAGCGCAAAAATATTCTTCCAAATTAAACACTTGTTGAATCAAAATTATGAGGAGGGTATGAATATCCAAAAACCCAGTTGGACTCTACAAAAATTCGAAAACTAGTATTTAGTGCCTTAAAGTGTTTATATTTTACTATTCTAACAAAATTCTTCTATATTATATTTTCTAAAATAATTCCTTTCCAGAATTTGATACGTTTATTTTTATTTTGGATATGTTATTCAAATGTATTAATTGTAAAGAGTTCCTAAACTTAGTTTCGGAAAGATATCATTTCATAACGATTTATTAAAGAAAACAAAGCATAATCGAATCTTGAACAGTAATACTTTAAACTCCTCAATTTAGTTGTACAATATAAATATACAAGCTTACTTTTTAATGTGATCGTAGAATAATTTTATTGCATTATTATGCTTTCAACTATTCAAATAAAGCTGATCATTTAGAATATTTTGAATAAATTAAGGATTTATTTTTCTATTAATTACGTAACAAAAGGTTAAGGATTATTTTGATTTTATTTCAAGATATATTTATAATTATTAAGATTTGATTTGATTTTAAATATAGTTACAGAACTTCAGTTGCAATAACTGAATTTACATTTTTATTAGGTTTCGAAAAATATATCTTTGTTTTGGCTGTCGATTTGGATTTTAATTAAATCATTTTTAAATAAATTATCCATAAAAAAATTTCGCCCTTTCTATGATGATATCAGAATAATTTTTCGATGACTTTTAATGCATTCTCCAAAGAGGTAGAATTTCTCCATCCTTTCCATTGTTTCCACTTTCAACAGATGTAGTATCTTCAACCAAATCTTCAATGTTACATACTTCCGATGCAATCAAATTGAAATGACAATTCATAAAATTATAAAATTTTCTCAAACACTCGTAGCACCTATGGTTATTTATATTATGTTGAAAAAATAAATGCAGCCATTTTTATTTGAATTGGCTGCATTTTTATTTGATCGATTTTTAAAAGTTCAGGATAGTCGACGCAATATTGAATTCAGGCGTCTCTTTAAAGGTATTTTTAATTCTCAAATAAAGAGAAATGAATAAGAATTAAGGTAATAAAAATAATTTATTCGGACAACTTGCTAACCAGAGACGTGTTAAAGCAGTTTCACCGTAATTCAAAATCTGACAGTTCAAAAGATATTTCAGATTAAAATAATAATTTCTTTGATAACACTTCTTAAAGTATTTTATTAACACATGATGATTCACATTATAATGAAACCTATTTAGCACATCGTTCAAGTGATTGAGCCAAAATGATGTATCATGACGTATTTTTTCATAATTAACATACGTTACTATAGTTTTATCCAAATAAAACAATAGTAATTATCAATATTTGAATAAAATTTCATAATGGTGATAATTATCATGTGCTTAAGATTAAGTAATAATTGTTTATAAATATTTTCAAATTTGCTTTTTTAAAAAAAAATTAATTCACCGACTTTTGATGATAAAGGTGGTATCCTTATTTCATTTATCTTCTTGAGTAACTATATATACTTATTCTTTTTTAGCAGTTTTTACGTGAAAGAACTGAAATTCCAATTTTATTTCAAAAACAGCTCTCTTGGTTTTGATTATATTGTCTTCTGACGTTATATTCTAATTAAGTAACTGTGAATTGAATTTATATCCTTAGAGGTTTTTCTCCATGGTAATTCCAATATACAAATAAATTCTAAGTGCGCTTCTTTGATTTTTTGGGGTGTTTATTGGAATGGACTTAATTACTTTTTCAACCTTCCCTGCCTTTGTCTTCACTTGGCAACAAAGTATCTTGAATCAAATCTTCATGTTTTGTATGTTCATTCTAAATGCAATTAAATGAATATTGCAATTCAGTAATCGTCAAAAATGGAAATTGCTTTCAGATATTTCCAGGAATTTTCATCTAGTATAATTTATTTATCTTTTGGTTTACTATTGCGCGGAAGGATTAATCTGTGTTCAAAATGGTGTATAAAAAATTCAAAGTAACTGACGCTCTATTGAATATCTTTAACATCACAAAACAAGAATCGAGACAAAACGACCAACTAAAGACGTTTTACTATAACATATACTGCATGTAAAAGCAATTTACGCAGCAAGTAAATATGAAGGAACGTTTTATTACGAACTTATTAGTTTTATGAATAAATATAAAGAAAATTCGTTGTAGTTAACAACTTCAAAAGGGGAAGCTATGATAATTATATCTTATCATAAAGTTTGGGAATAATAAATTATTTATAATTTTGTCTCATAATTCTCATTTACTCACTGTATAAATAATCAGAAGTGCCATACCGTAGACTTTTTCGTACAAATTCGCATTATAGCACGTTCTGTTTTTAGCTTCATTGTCTGATGAAAAAATTGCATCATCCATTTCAGGACATTATTTCTGTGGATAGATATATTTCAACAAAACTTTTAAGCATATGCACAATTTTTGTCCAAAGTTGCGTTTTTGAGTTATTGTGTTTACATCCATATGAACAGCCCAGTAGGCATAGACAGAGTTGGTCCAAATTTTGACATAGAACTACAAATTTAATATATGGGGAAATTTAGTGTACTAACGAAATTTTGTTCATCATCTACTTTTGAATTATCGAATTCACAAGAAAGCCTAATTCCATATGCTTTTTGAGAATTCAGAACTCTAAAACAAGGGCATTCCTGAAACTTTGGTCTTCTTAATGATTACAATATTTTTTGTATGCTTCGTACATGAGAAATGAAGAAATCTAAAAGTACATTTGCGAATGATTTCTAACAAATATCAATTATTTAATCATTTTTTACAGAATAGATAAAACAGAAAAACAACTTTCATTTGTAATTTTATAGTAATATATTTAATATTTGTATTTCCTATTTAAAACTGATATTTCTTCATTCCTATATTGCTTGTATAATTGTTTTAAAAGTGGTGTCATTGTAAAGTTTAAAGAAATTATGGAATAATAAACCGGTTCTAAGTGACTGAAACGAATTGTATTTAAGATACGCAAACGATTGTAAAAAAAATCAAATCATTTTTCACAATAAAATATTTTTTGTTATTATATTAAATTATAAGTTAAATTTTTGATAATGTATTTTTCCACATTTTTCTCCCTTCAGATTATTCATTGAGGGGTTTTTTTCACGTTTGAATATGAAAAAATAATATATGAATTGAGTTTTTTATATCAGACACATTTTCCGGACGAAATGCAGACAGATGAGAGCAGATGTTATGGTGTGATTCATGCACGATTTGTCAGAACATCTCTTAGTGAACATTGTTAAATCACTCTTAATTACAAACACAGATATTTTCACCTGTTTTTCCTTATGCTAATTTATTATTATCATAACTAAAAATAAATATATTTATTAAAAATATTTTTTCTGAAGCAGAATAAGCTTCGAAATGGGGCATTGAAAAGTAGCAAAATTTAATTCCATAACTAGAATTTTATATTAAATATTTTTTAATATTCAAGATATATTAAACATAAAATTTTCAAACTAATATTAGATTGCATTTTTAATCATATTGGATGAATGGTTTTATTTTTTGAGGCATATATGTTAGATAAAATTTCCTTTATTTTTAATTTAAAGTTTGATACTCGTTTAGTTTCGTAATATCCTTCTGTGTAGATTCAATTTCGAAATATTCTTCTGAGTTTTCTACAATTTTGATCATTATTATTCTGATATTTAAATTTGTATCAAAAATTAGGAGAGTCATCATTTGATTGAATTTCTCCAGAACTATTGGAACACGTTTAAAAAAAATTCAAATTGTATATGCTGCTATATACAAAAAAATTGCCATACAGCATCTATGGTACATATGCATGATTGTGACGAAGATTCATCAAAATATAAATTGAAAATATTAAAGAAAAAGTAATGTTTCAATAGGTAGATGATTCCCTGTTGACTTAGAAACGAGACGAGAGACAATCATTGAATCCTTGCAGCAATCGGTTCTATTTACATATTACCACTAATATGATTTTTGAAGAGATAAATCAAGTTGCAAGTTTTCCTCTAAAGGTGTACGAAACATGCTCAATAGACTTAAATTCTGGAGATCTAACTGGCAAGTATCCTCATTATTCGAAAATTTATCAATTAGATAAGTTGTATGTGGGCGAGTGTAGTATCTATAAAAATGTAATACGAGTCAACAATCACAGAGCTCCAAGAAATTTTCCTGACAGTATGCCTCAATCAAAGGGCCTCTCCTGAATAATGAATATTTATTTTTTCACCTATCATAATGTCTATGCACGCATAATTCCGTTATTAATGTAATCATAATCTCCAGTGACTCTATGTCAGAGTTTCTGTATCTCTACCAAGTGTCACAATCGTCAAATCCACGAAAGACAACTTGATTTACGGATCTGGTGTTTTTTTTAAATAGAAGAAGTTTATGCGTTTGATGGGACAGAAATGTGGAGAAGATACCCAGGCTGAGATTTTATTATTGTCATCTCATCATGGTTCCAAATTACGTTCATCTCAAAATAGCTTACACATTTTAGTTTAGAAACGCGATGTTAATATAACGGAAAATGTCACCAAACAGCAATAGTTTCTTTCTCGGATGTTGGAAAACTGGTTGCCAATGAATGCCATCGACTACTAGCCTTTTTTTCATCGGCTACCAACCTTGTACTTTCATGATGAGCAGTGCATCAAGGAGCAATTACGAGGCTGAAACGACTCATCAGTGAATAGAATGATCAAAAGTTGATGTTTTCTGTACCTGTACCTCATTAGAAAGATCCTGTTGGGTGGAAAAGTGTGTCCCCAAGTGAGTACCTTTCCTGTTGCAGTATACTAGAAACAACAATCCTTGAAACTCAGCTTCGAGCAAACACTCGAATATCAAGAGAGAACTAAAATTCTATTCTTATTTCTTTTACATTTTCCTGTTGCTGGAAAATGTTGATTGTCACAGTTGCTGTATGATGTGATCTAGGATTTATTTCTTCAAATTCAGTCTCTGTAAAATAGATTTGAAGTTACGTTTAAATCTTTGCAATCAAGACCGACCATCTGAGGGCTGTGGCGGGGGCTATGCACCCGAACCCCACGACTGTGGGGGGCCCCCCAACGTGATTAAGAATTAAAACAGGGTTCTTAACAATAATAATGTTACACACACTAAAAGACTTATAGCTTGCTTCCGTGTGGCTGACTGATCATCGACTGAAGCGTTTATTAGGCAATGATCGCAATATTATCTATAAAAAGGTAGGAAAAGTTCATTTATGAATAAGGATATCCCCTTTAGACATGTTAAGAAAAAACGGTGTGCCCGGCGCCCAGAAGTCGAGGTTGAGGTTAGGTTCAAATGGACTTGTAAATCATTAGCTATTTACTTTTATCTATGTCTAATGTAATATAATTTACAATCCTTTCCATTTCCAGTTACTAAATATAATAAATGCCGAAACATTTTTCAGAAAATTAAAACCAAATAAAGATTATCTTCGGTCAAGCATATGGGTATAATGCTTAAATGCTCTTGCTATACTAAGTATCAAAACAGAAATTGGAAAAATTGTGATTTTCCTGAAGTAATTAATAGCAAAAACAAAAGCAGGCATCATTAAATAAATATGCAAATTTCGGTTGTTTTTTACTTTAATTAAATTTATTTTTTTTAAATTTAGGGCCCCAAATGGTGTTTTGCACCCAGGCCCCTTCATAGAGAAGGCCGGCTCTGTTTGCAATGCAAACTACTTTATTCTTATTCAAAAGCTCATTTATTTATTTTAATATGTTAGCTGCCATATGATTCACACTTAATATATAATTAGATAGATAATCCGAATCATAAACATGATTCAAAAAAACGAACGGGTTAATCTTCTGTTTTCCCAGATGTGAAAAAACAAAGAAAAAATGGGGTTAACCAATTTATGCCAGTGAATGTCAAATGGAAATTGCCTGGTACACTTATAAAGCTCATTTCCATAAATACTCCATCCTCATGCAAATGTATTCTCACGTTTTTGATATAAAAAATATCATTTTGTCTGCAACTCTTAGTTCTGTACTTTTCGAGAAAATACAACAATGTTAAAAACTTTTAATTTTGAGACCAGTGGGAATAGCTGAGAAAACCTGTAAATATCTGTTATCAATGTCACCCAGAAATGCGTTTTAAAATATAAAACAATTGGAGCCGAAATAAGTATTCTCGAATAGTTTCTTTCGATTTCATTTCAGCTTCAAAGATTCTGTTAAATTAATGCAGTGTCGAATGTTTTTAAATCTTTCATGTGTTTCATCTTTGAACAACTATCGATTGTTTTTATGTAAATAAAACTTGGTTACAATAATTGATTGAACTTGCATCCTGGTGTTGTAAAATGTTTTGTAATTCAGTTCTTTTTATCACCTGCATTTAATAATTTTAAGAAGGAATTAGTAGAAAAGACTCTATTTGTATTTACTCAAGCATTTCTGCGTTTGTGATTTGCTCCCGATTAAAAATATCTGAATGCAAATTACTAGTAAATTTCAAACATAAAACCATTTTTTCTTTACTCGGTTTAGACTTCAAAAATCAGTTTCATATATGACTTTAATTTGGAGAATACAGCTAATGTCTAATGGTATTTGATCAGATTTTAGTTCGTTCTTCATGTTCTCATGCTTTTTGTGAACTTTCTTTTATTAAGAAGCAAGAAATATAGTAATAAATATTGTCGATTTTTTTTGGATGATATATATCAGTTCTATTAGTTCTCTCTGTCACTAAAAGTTTCAGTACTGCAAACAGGGCAAATGAACGCTGTGAAATTTAAAGCTCAACATATTTTAGAACATGCAAAAGTGTTACCCCATTTCATTGACTTCAAATTTAGTCTAAACATTAACAGCACTCTATATGAACTCAGCCAAAAAGTTTGATTTATGTTCTGTTTAACAAAGCTTAGTTTTATCTGAACAATCCAGATCGATATTATATATATATATATATATATATAAGATTCTGATATATAGATAAGATAAGATATATATATATATATTCTGAAGAATTTTTTGGAATTCGCTTTCTTTATCCCTGTATTTGATTGGTGTAGATCAGAGGTGTCCAAACTACGGCCCGCGGGCCAAACCCGGCCCGCGGAGGGTTTTAAAACATAATGATGTTTTCGCCCAAACCTTTTCATTTTCATAAAGGTATATCGAAAAACTACGTGGCCAACAAAACGGAGTTGTTGTACTTGACCAAACACAAACGTCTATCGCGCTGTTAAGTTATAAGACTAAATAAAAAAATATATTTCTGTAACTCAAACATAAAAGAAATTTTATACGCATGTGAATTTTGACGATAAGCAGAGTATTATTGTTTTGTTGTAAATAAAGCATCAGCAATTTTGAGTAGTTCGCTTAAAGAAGCACTTAAGTATAAATAAACCAATATCGTTTTGATTTCGATAACGTTTTCATGGAATTATTGCACGCGCACAGTAGCGTACCTAGAACTTTTGCCGCCCGGGACAGTTTCATCATTCGCATTAGAAGTTGCATGAAAATATTTCAATTTATATAAAATAATTATATAATTATACTTTGTTTGTTTAGTATTTTGTATTTTCAAGTTACAATAAAATAGTATTAATTAATAGTATTTAATGCTACTTTACTCATAATGATATTTTAAAATTTGTATATACATGTGGCCCGTATAACATGGATCTAATTTCGATCCGGCCCGTGCCGCAAAAGGTTTGGACACCTCTGGTGTAGATAATTCTTCTAAACTCCTCAAAGATTATCTGTATAATTCATGTTATTAAAGCTATCAGATTTAATTTCATGAGATCTCAATTTATAAGAAAGGCAATTAGATGGTAATTCTAAAATTCAGAAATGTTAATTAAGAAAAAGAATATAGAAGAGAATTACAACGGACCAATAATTGGTAATAATCCGTAAATACACCATGACTTGAAAACATTCTGCAGAATATTCTTCGACATTATGATAAATATTGAGTTATTTGCGATGAAGATTCGATTTTATATGAAGTCAGCAAAATGAATTGGCATCTCATAATTCTGTGTCAAAATTTTAAACATCCTATATAGAGGATATATGATTGAATATTATTGTCTTATAATAAGTGGTAATTTTCTACTTTCAATCATGCAGAGAGAGCAACGATTATGCTATGAGTATTTTTAACTTACCTGTTTCCTAGAAAATTTCCATAACCGCACTTTGTTTTTTTCATAAAGCGGCATTTTTTAATTCCAATGAGTAAGCCAGACAGCACATTTTACTATACCAGCGGGTGACCGAGCTCCGCTCGGAGAAAACCGATATCGAAGCTAACTCGAAGATTTAAATTTTCAATTGTGATTTATCAAAACAATACATGTCATAAGAAAATTTGTGAAACCATTGGTGAAAAGATAACCGGTTAAAGTGCACCATTGTAAACTATTCTAAACAAAGTTAGAGTTTAGAAAGGGAACTATTCTATACAAAGGTAAAGATTGAAGTGTGTTGAAGTTCAATATTTTTGACAAATTTATTTAGAAAAACCAAACATATATACATACATAAGAAACATATTATAAACCTATAACAGCATAAACATAAAACTTTATTAGTTCGTCATATTGGCTAAAGATGGCAGCACGTTACCGCTTGAAAATTTAAGTAGCCCTTATGGCGAACTAATAAAGTTTGAAAATATCCTATCTGTAACTCCGAACTGCTCGACCGTAGCGCTTCAAAACCGGTGCCAATCGATTCCTCGTGGCCAAAAACCCCATACCCCCAAGTTTACCGGAGTTTATTAATTCTGGGGCGATTTTCGACTTGGCAACCATTCCTCATATTATAGTATTAGATAAGAATAAATAAAATTTAATTGATTGTAAAATTTTTATTAGATGATTAACTTGGCATAGTATAAAAATATTTTTATTGTACATATATAACATGAATACCAAATATGTTTAAAAAGCTTTTTATTTGAAAGTATAAAATGACACTCCCTAAAGATTTTTAGTTACTTTATTTGATATTTAACCCTTTATTTACCGAATTATATTGCCATCAATTTTTCCTACTTCATTTTTGCACCAGCAGTTTAGTTTTCTTTGCATAATAATCTTAGGGAAGCCAACAAAAAATGTAATTAACAGAAATATCTTAATCAATTTAATTATTTATTAAATAATTTTAATTCCTACTTTTATCTTATATTAACTTCACGCTATTTGGGTTACATTCTCCGTGTTCTTTAGAATACCATCAGCGAAAATAGTCATATAGTAAAGATATAACCTAGATTTAAATGGTACTTTCAAGTACCGTCAGTAAATAAAGGGTTAAGCGATAGGACATGATTTGCCAGTTATGTTTTTTTAGTAATAATGAACAAAATGGCATTGCTTGAAACCAATATTCTCGCAAACTTAAAATTCTGTGAATTTATTCTATTTTATATCGAAATTGTTTGCTCGCCATAAATAATCTCGAGAAATTTTACGAGAAATTAAATAAACACTATAAAATTTAATCTTAGTTAGGTTTAGTTTTAGATTATTGTGTCCGATTTCCAAACCATCAAATTTTCGTTTTAAGTAACAGCAATAATATGATTTCATACACTTCTTCATAGAATCACGGGATATAAATTTGAATAATTGTTTTAAAAAATTCTTATGTGAAGCAGACCTAACAGAATGCAGTCTGAATGTTATCGTAAAATGTATTAAAATTTTTCTTAAAATTGTCGTTTGTTAACTCAAATATGAAAATTTCAATCTGTTATCGCTGCCACCTTACTGAAATAATGATAAGAATTTAAAAAAATTTTAAAAAACATTGTAAAGTTTTATCTTAGTTAGGTTAGTTTTAGATTATTATGTCCATTTTCCAAACCATCAAATTTTCGTTTCAAGTAACAGCAATAATATACTTTCATCCACTTATTCGCTGAATCACGGGATATAAATTAGGATAATTGTTAAAACATTTTTTATGTGAAGCAGACTGCACAGAATGCAGTCTGAATGTTATTTTAAAATGGATAAATTTTTTCAAATTGTCGTTTGTTAACTCAAATATGAAAATTTCAGTCTCTTATCGCTGCCATCTTACTGAAATAATGATAAGAATTATGAAGCATATTATCAGCATTTACCATTATAATAAAAATAAGTCATAAAATTATCAAAAAATATATCCACAAATAATGAAGCATAAGAGAATGCGCATTATAATGTACAATTTAATGTACATTCATTATAGTGTACAGTTTA
>JAPMOQ010001879.1:634849-652811 GCA_026543055.1 Argiope trifasciata | reverse complement strand
TTAATGTACATTCATTATAATGTACAATTTAATGTACATTCATTATAATGTACAATTTAATGTACACTCATTATAATGTACAATTCATTATAATATACAATTTAATGTGCATTCATTATCATATGCAGTTCATTATAATGTACAATTTAATGTACATTCATTATAATGTACAATTCATTATAATCTACAATTTAATGTGCATTCATTATCATATGCAATTCATTATAATGTACAATTTAATGTACATTCATTATAATGTAGAATTCATTAGAATATACAATTTAATGTGCATTCATTATAATATATACATGTGCGGAATATAATGTGATATATGTAGTTTTTCTTTAAACTAATGCAGTTAAAATGTCTGTTGGAGGATTTTAATGGGAAAAAATTGTATTTTGACCTTTGAATAGTTGCTAAATTATTTAACCATTAACAATATCAGACCATAACTTACTAAAATTTCAGAGATTTGACCAACAAAGAAAATGATATCGAAACTTTTTCTTAGCCCATCTGATATAAGCTACAAATCTGGAAATTAGTGGTTAATATTTTTGACTCTAACAAGTTTTGGGATAGAGTTGTAAAATAATTAATAAATCTTTTTATAATTAAACATTTTATTTCTGTTGATTTAAATTACCATTTGATAATTTATAGGTTTCATCAATCTTATAATCGAAGATAAATGTTTTAATTTCAGTTGCATGAAATAGTTTGAAGCGCAAAACAGAGAATGAGTTAAAGCTTTAATAATATTTATAACTGTATAAATAGTAGTAGTAGTATCACGTATTTAATACATATTATGTATAATAATAACAAATAATAATATTTATGATATTATATAATATGTATTAATAATATTTCATATTATTAATATTTAAAATAAATGTATGTTCTGCATTGCAAAATTTGATGGGAAATATGTGAATAATATAACTTTGCATATATGTTTATGTTTCCATGGATTTGCCACAAGATATAACAGAAAATATAATGTATGGGAACATAAATTTATATTTATATTTTCCAAAGGTGCATTATTTGTTTACTAATATTTTAATGCATTATGTATATATACTATATTCCCATTCATTATCCACGCTGCATACTATACTATAAATAGTACAATAAACATGATAATGGAAATGTATTTTTATTGAAATAAATATATTCAACTTTTTTTTATCAATGAATCAGTTATATGACAAGGCAAAAAATATTACTAATTAAGCCAAAAAATATGATTAAATATGCTAATAATGTTTCCTATCTAAAAACTTATTAACATTAGAATGTAGATTAATTGTTGTATCTGATAATATACTGCTAGGAAATCACAGTGAATTTATTTTAAACTTGGCTTTTGTTAAAAAAAATAATCAACTTATATGATCCACAAGTTTTAAAAACATTAACTTTTCCACTTTAATTCTAGATCTCTTTTTCCGTATCAAAACTTCCTGAATTAAAACAATTGTAGAAAAATATTTTAAATTTATACAAAATGTAGAAAAAAATTCATCATTTATAAAAAGGGTGTCTGGTATAAAAATTCTCAAAGGTGGCTCATATTTAAGTGCATTTATCATATGCTACGAGTACTCATTGATTTGAAGAATATATGAATATTTTAATAAAGTTCTAAAAATCAGTCTGCTCGTATATAATATTTACCGAGAATATGGATTTCCGAAATATTTATATTGAGAAATGAGAACACTTCAGAATCGTTGACTTGAAACGGCGATTTCATTTGATTGTTGTACATTACTTGTTGTTGTATGTTGTATAGATTGCTTGCTGTTGAGACAGTTCTTAAAAATCCAGTTTTGAGTTTTATTTCTTTCAGTAATGCTTGATTTTACTTTTTACTTTCAATAATACTTTTTACTTTTTTTAAACTTTCATTAATGCTTGATTTCACTTTGTTTTACTTTCAGTAATGCTTGATTTTGCTTTGTTTTACTTTCAGTAATGCTTGATTTTACTTTGTTTTACTTTCGGTAATACTTGATTTTGCTTTTTTATTTTCAGTAATGCTTAATTTTACTACTTTACTAGCTTCAACAAATGTATCACACGAATGCAATAAATGTATTTTTTTATGAAAATAAGGTTATATCTAATACTATAATATGAGAAATGGTTTCCAAGTCGAAAATCGCCCCAGAATTAATAAACTCCGGTAAACTTGGGGGTCTGGGGTTTTTGGCCACGAGGAATCGATTGGCGCCGGTTTTGAAGCGCTACGGTCGAGCAGTTCGGAGTTACAGATAGGATATTTTCAAACTTTATTAGTTCACCATAATGGCTACTTAAATTTTCAAGCGGTAACGTGCTGCCATCTATAGCCAATATGGCGAACTAATAAAGTTTTATGTTTATGCTGTTATAGGTTTATAATATGTTTCTTATGTATGTATATATGTTTGGTTTTTCTAAATAAATTTGTCAAAAATATTGAACTTCAACACACTTCAATCTTTACCTTTACTTTACCTTTGTATAGAAAAGTTCCCTTTCCCAACTCTAACTTTGTTTAGAATAGTTTACAATGGTGCACTTTAACCGGTTATCTTTTCCCCAATGGTTTCACAAATTTTCTTATGGCATGTATTGTTTTGATAAATCACAATTGAAAATTTAAATCTTCGAGTTAGCTTCGATACCTGATTTCTCCGAGCGGAGCTCGGTCACCCGCTGGTGATTGTTAAATGTAATTTCTTTTCGTACAATTGTTTAATATTTATTTAAAAGGACATTTATTACTCTTTTGAAAGAAATTGAATTATAAAAAGATAAAAGATTGCTCGATCTCAATTTTTTAATTAAACTTAAAATCACTTTGTATCAAAGAGGGTTTAGGTGGGGATCATTTCATTATATAGATCATTTTTCAACCTGTTCAATGAATCGATTGATTAAATAGAGACACAAAATAAAATAATACATCAGATGAATTGAATGTAGTGTCAGATAAACAATTTTATGTCTACAAGAACGATATTGTTATGAAAAATGAACTGAATTTTATTTTGAATCTGTCGCCTTTGCAGAATCTTCAACAGTAATGGTACCAGACATTGGATAAACGAATGCGTCTTAATCTATCAAATCGCGAAGAAATATGAGATGTTCTCACGCAAAGGGTCTTCTTTCAGAGCATTCGGCATTAAATCTACATATTTTTTATTATCTAATATGTAGAAAATATGAAACTGTGTTCCTTTTAGGCAGTAATGGATTTTCTTTGTTAACATTACGAGGATTTTCTGCTTTTGCTTATCGTCTATATGAAATAAATTCAATATGTAACTATAAAAATTTGAATAATTATTGAAGCAAGCATAATATACAGATTTTACAAAAGTCTCTTCTATTCTTATTAATAAGTTGTGTCTCAGTTAACTAGGTGTTCTCTGTATTTTTTTCTCTTGGAAAAGATTTATCTAGTGATGATGAATCAAAATATATGTTATGACAAATGACTATTTTTGCATGATTGATCATGTATTACAGTAGTCATACTCCGTTTCCCATATTAACTCATTTGAAGACAGTTTGTTGTCAGACATATAATAACTTGCGCGTTAAAATACCACAATCAAGTGGAACTTTGTTTATCATTTATATAGTGATTAGGTTTTTTTTTGTTATATTAATCTACACTGATGGAAAAAAATCCCAACACCAAGAAGAAATTGTAGCAATACATTTGTCTAGGTAACATATTTAATTGATTAAAGTTTCAAGATCACAGGCAGAACCATTGGCGAGAAGAGCCATTTCAAATGTGAAATGTTGGTACATTAGTAACCGGTCTAACCGCCAGAATTTTGAATGCAAGCATGCAAACGTGCATGCATTGTGTCGTACAGGTGTCGGATATCAGTTTGTGGGATGGAGTTCCATTCCTGTTGCACTTGGGCGGCCAATGCAGGGACGGTTAATGTTGGTTGTGGATGACGCTGGAGTTGTCGTCCAATGATGTCTCATACGTGCTCGATTGGAGAAAGATCTGGTGATCTAGCAGGCCAAGGCAACATGTCGACACTCTGTAGAGCATGTTGGGTTACAACAGCGGTATGAGGGCGAGCGTTATCCTGTTGGAAAACACCCCCTTGAATGCTGTTCATGAATGGTAGCACAACAGGTTGTATCACTAGACTGACGTACAAATTTGCAGTCAGGGTGCGTGGGATAACCACGAGAGTGCTCCTGCTGTCATACGAAATTGCTCCCCAAACCATAACTCCAGGAGTAGGTCCTGTGTGTCTATGCCGCAGACAGGTCACTAGCAGGCGTTCACCTGGCCTCCTTCTAACCAACCAACGGCTATCATTGCGACCAAGGCAGAACCGGCTTTCATCAAAAAACACAACAGATCTCCACTCCGTCCTCCAATGAGCTCTAGCTTGACACCACTCACGTCGCAAACGGCAGTGGTTTGGAGTCAGTGGAATGCACTGTACAGGGCGTCTGGCTCGGAGCTGTCCTTGAAGTAACCGATTTGTAACAGTTCGTTGTGTCACTGTGGTGCCAACTGCAGCTCGAATTTCAGCTGCAGACGCAGTACGATTAGCCACAGCCATACGCCGAATACGACGGTCTTCCCTCTCAGTAGTACCACGTGGCCTCCCGGAACCTGGTCTTCTTGAGGCAATACCTTCCCTTGACCACTGCCGCCAATACTCATGCACAGTGGATACATTCCTGCCAAGTCTTTCAGCAATATCGCGGAAAGAAACCCACCTTCTCGTAGTCCTACAACACGACCTCGTTCAAACTCAGTGAGCTGTTAATAATGGCTTCTTCGTCTTCTCAGAGGCATCCTTGACCAACATTAGCCCACTACGTCAAATCTCAACTGTAAATAACGATCACGAACCTTACAGCGCTTATTTAAAGCAAACCTCATTTGCATGTTCATAGGGTCGCTACTAGCGCCACACTTACGCCCTTAGCTCGAAATTTGAATCGATGTCATCTTTCAGATGTATAAACACGTCTACCAAATTTCGTTTATCTAGCACAGCTCCTTCCTAGTGTTGGGATTTTTTTCCCATCAGTGTATAATATTATTAAACTTGCAAATTCCGATATACTTCACATGCATTAAGCTCCATTTCTTCGGTATTAATTTCCTAAAAAGGGAATAAATAAATAAATTAGTTTTAAAATACTATTAAAATTGCAAATTCCTATATACCTCACATGCATTAAGTTTCATTTCTTCGGTGTTAATTTCCTAAAAACAGAATAAAATTCATTCCATATTGAAAAATCGAATTTTGCTTAACAATATTTTTTAAAAATACAGAACTGAATCATTCCTCATCGTATGGATAGTATGTTTTGCAAATTCCTTTATACCTCACATGTATTGTTTCATTTCTTCGGTATTAATTTCCTAAAAATGGAATAAAATCCATCAAATAATGAGAAATCGAATTTTGCTTAACAATAATTTTTAAAATACAGAAATGATCATTCCTCAACGTATGAATAGAATGTTTTGCTTAGTTTCCACCAATTGTTAGTTGGCTTGACAAAACGCTCGTCCACTCCAAATGAGGACAACGGCAGGAAACGGTAACAGAGGAAAGCTGACATCGTTCTGTGTCGTTTATTTGGCCACTTATAATTCAAATGCAATGACATAGATACAGTTACTTAAACGACTTAGCACGAAATCAATTTATAATTAATTTATCTATATAATTTTATCTATATAAATAGAAATGAATGTATGACTGTATGTCTCTTGTACACTGCCGTCCCGCTCATCCGATTACGATGAAACTTAGAATGCTTATTTCTTGCACTTACGGGAGGGTTATAGGCATAGTAAAATTATGTAATCTATATAAATAAAAATGAATGTTTGTCTGTATGTCTCTTATGCGCTGCCGTACCGCTCATCCGATTGCGATGAAACTTCGAATGCCTATTACTTGCATTTACGGGAGGGTTACGGGCATATAAAAATTATCTAATATATTAAAAAAATTTCGTATATATTTACGATATCTTTTAACCATATATTAACCATCAAATAACAAGCAGCTACAGATTTAGATACAGAGACAGCAACAGATTCAGTAAAGATGATAAATTCAAGATAAACATTAATATTTCGCTATTGTGCATAAATGTAATGTAAGTGTTTCTCAGAGATAATTTCCTTAGCGAGTGTGCGAGAAAGCTTTAGGGCTACCAATCCTATAGGTTAGAAATTTTAACTAAACATTTAATAAAATTTTTGCGTTTTTTGCAGTAACTTGCGAAACTATTAGACTACAAATAATTGTGCACCATCTTGATTTACAAAAAATTGTCCTTTCAGCTATATTAAAGATTTTATGGTATAAATATATTTCTGTGTTTAATCTATTTTAAAAGAAAATATTTTTATCACAATTTCTAATATTAAACTTAATAATACTGAACGAATATTAAATGAATCATAATATACAATAAATGGTTTCTGTCATTACCATTCTGAAAGAAGACCAAGCTTTATAATCCTAAAAGAATACACAAATCTCATGCATAAAAATGAATAATTGTTTGTAGAATAGAATAATAAAAATAGAATAAATATTATTTATGCTTCTCCCTTATATATCCTTCAATTTAATTAATGTATTCATTGTCGGCAAGAAAATAAATATCATTCTTCCCATCATTCTTCATTAAACAAGATAACTATTTCGAATTCCAAACGATATTTCCAAGATTATTTCTTCTGCGGCAGCTATGCTCCGGGTGCCAGTGAGTAAATTATAAATGTAATTTTTTTCCTTAACGTAAAACTTAATTTTTAGGATAAGCAATTTCTTAAGCACGTGAAAATTATGTAAATGATGGGTAATACTAACTTTTTAAATTAAAATAATAGCAGATAACGATTATAAAGACTAATTTTCAAGCATTAAATTTAAGATTTGTATAAGGTCTGGTAACTGAAGGTAATTGAAATAGATTATTCCCCAAAATTTAAAAATAACGCTTATGTCTGAATTGTTTTTATTCCAAATATGCTCCAATCTCCCAAACAAATTGAAATTCGTAGAATTAGTAATGGTTTTTGGGGTCTCAAAATCAATAGAAAATGTTATAAAATTCTCTTGAAACTATATTGAAAAGATTTGTGGAAACTATATAAAGCTTGTGAAAATTATGAAAATGATGGATAATACAAATTTTTTTATTAAAATAATAGCAAACAGTGATTATAAGAGCTAATTCTCAAGTGTCTAATTTAAGATTTGTTGGAAATACCTTTCGTTATGAGACTTGGTATAATTGAAATAAATTATTGTTCAAAATTTAACGATCCTGTCTAAGACTGAATTGTTTTTATTAGGTGCTTGCATGTATTTTCATCATTTTTTCAGTTTAAAACGGCATTTACTGAGAAAAATTGGATTAATATTTATAAATCAAAATATATTTATTCTATAATTTTCTTCCTATTGTCATCCAATAAGTCTCGCAATTGATTGGTTTCGAATATTTTTGGTCCTACAGGCCGTTATTTGTCATTGACGTCGAAATAACCACTCTTGAATCGTTGAAATCAAAACCGACAATTGGGATATGACGAAGCAGCATTACCATTACTTTCTAAAAGTATTTAATGGACTTCAACAGCATATTTCCTCAAACCAAAAAAAACCCCAATAAATATCAAAAACGAAACTTGAAGCGTTCCATTATTGGAGTCTTTATATACTGTATAACTCAGTAATTCTAAATGCAGAACTTTCAAAATGTTAACAATAAAGTAATAGTAAATTGGTGAAACACAAAGCCACTATCGTTTATACAGATATTCCACATGTTTACCAGTAGATGTAGTGGATTAAAATATATGCAAGCACCTCATATTCCAGTTTCTTAGTACTACAAGTGTAAATGTTTTTTAATAGTTTCAACTTTAAATGAACTTTATTATTGCCTTTCTTCTAAATTTTGAGCAGAGAAATTCATGCACTGCTAAAAGTAGACAATATTCTGTATGAAAATTACAAAATAAACTCTTTGTCTAGCTTTTTGTTCCAGATAATGGAATTTAACTTAGACTGACCCAATGTATATTCTTTATTTTTCATGTTTATTTATATTTATTTATATTTTATGTATTTATATTTTATTTATTTATTTATTTACCTATATTTTATTTATTCATTCAGTTATTTATATTTATAGTTTATTTATAAATTTATTTGCTTATATTTTATTCATTCATTTATTTATTTATATTTATAGTTTATTTATATATATATTTGCTTATATTTTACTTATTCATTCATTTATTTATATTTATATTTTATTTGTTCATTCCTTATTTATTTTGGCTCTGCCTTTTGCTTCTTTTGCCTCTTGTACATGTGCATAGGAAAGTTATATTTGAATAGCGAGTCTTCTGATAGCTATTTAAATTCTATTTTTTTAAAAATTGTAATTATAAGCTTTTCACTGGTGTAACGCCACTTTCGGCACACACCTAATCATCATCAGAATACATTAGAATATTCCAGCCCTGTTCTCAAGTTTCCCAAACAAACTGAATCCAGTAGAAAGAGTAATTATTCTCGGGGGTTTCAGAATTAATAGAAAGCTTTGTAAGATTCTCATACAACTGTAATGAAAAGGTTTGCGGTAACTGTAAAGAAACATTTCTCTCTCCCAATTTCTTTTTGGGAAAATACGCTCAAGAACAGAGCTTCTATGAGCATGTGAGAAATAAGCTCACCTCTCATCGCACTGTTCCTCTCAAATCACCAAAGAGGGGGGAGGAAGACACAAAATTAGGAAAATGTTTTCCTCGCTGTTCGCTCCACCATAAAACGTGATTATGCCGGCGCGTTCCAGATTCGGTTTCGCAGACAATCAACCTGAGAGCTTGCATAATAATGCCGGAAATCCGTCATATTGATGGAAATTTGTTTCATACAGACACAATATCAATACCACCAAATATACATCAGATGAGAAAGCTTCAATTATGCAGAGAAGTTAATAAACCGAAAACACTATCTTATTCGGCCATTGGTGCTAAAACCCAGTATATAAAAATCCGAATTCTTAAATCTAGTGTATGAGAAATTAAGTATGACTGATATGATGCTACACTGCAAAGTGGATTGTGTTTGAAAAATTAACACTTTTGTCTTGTTACATTTAGTTTCGAATAATTCAATAACTGATCCATAAAATGATTTAACAGTTTAATGCTTGATAAATAGATGCGATTAAGATTCGAATTTTCAAAAAAAAATTTAGATAATTGTACAATGTCTGTAACCATCCCGTAGGTGTAAACAATAAGCTGACCAAGTTTATTCGCAATCGTTATATATTTCTACCTTAAAATTGTTAATACAGTTGAAAAGATAATTTTTGAAAATGAAGATGGAGCAAATATATTTGTACTATAATATTTTTGGTGGTTACTGCGAAAAACACTAACATTAAATTAAAGTTTAAAACCCCTAAGGCTGGTCTACACAAAACTTTATCGCATGATTTGTAATAAAGTTGTTTCCTCTGAAAATGACTTGCATGACTTTTACGTATTATAACTACAAAATATTAACCTTAAACTAGGATTTAGCATTTCTAAGGAATCTTTTGTCTCCTCGGCGAGTTATTCGGAGATGAATCCTTGGTAAAAAGATGCGGTTAAGACTCGATTTTTTAAAATTTTGATAATTGTACTATGCCTATAACCATCTTTCAAGTGTAAACAATAAGCTGACCCAGTTTCATCGCAGTCGTATGAACGGTTTAGGAAGGTGTAAGAAACATACATACAAACATTCATTTTTATTTATTTAGATTAATTGGCTGTTAGATGTGGCATTCTCTACAGACTATCTGACTTATTTATTTCTTATTCTAAGTTGAAAACACTCTTTGGGCCCACCAAATTCACCTCATAACGTTTTCGCTTTGAATGTTCTGTTTCATCGTTGATGGACCTGGTTATGGGTGCACTCATATATTCACTTATTTAAGTTTGGCGTAATAAATACAATTTTCCCATTTGCAAAATTTTTATTCAAAAACTTTTTGCAATTTTTCTTTTTTTTAAGAATTCACATATTATTTTCTTTGGGCAAATTCGTTTTAAACGTATCGGATTGCTTAACAGATTTTAACCATATTTTAACACGTTGAATGCCGCGGCAATTTTCAGAAATTTGGCCTAAAATGACACTAATTACTTTGAATTAATTTTTATAATTATATTTTTTGCTCGTGTTTTAATAAATTTTCTGTTTATGCAAGCCATGATTGTTTTTTATTTTTGTTCTTTTCCCCAGAAGCCATCTATCGATATGAGCTCTGATATACTACGAGTTTATTCGTAGCCGCACAAAAATGGATAGTAAACACAGTACGAGATCACTCGCAGTTGGCGTCCTAGAAAAGAACGCAATCTACTTTATTCGTAGCTGCACAAAAATGGCAAGCAAAAACAGTACGAGATAACTCGTATTTGGCGTCCTAGAAAAGAACGCAATCTACGACTTATCTCGTAGTTGGTAGTCAACGTATTAATTAATAAATTTTCGGTATGAAGAAAAAAAAATTTAGAATAAAATAACTCTAACTAAGCAATTTTTAATTTGTTTAATTAGTTTTAATTCAAAATTATGGGCTTTAAATATCTTTCTTGCATTCCTGATATCAATTTAAAAGTATTTACTTAGTTTTTGATGAAATGGGAAAAGCAATGCAGCTCGAATACATTTTATGTCACTTAATTCATTAAATGTCGTACATTATATAATTTCTTCTATCATGTTTATATAATACATTTTTAAAATTATTCATTACCAGTTATTTTGTGAACAGACCAATTTAAAAATTAATTTATGAATAAATGATTATAGAAATAAATATCCAGCAACTTATTTTAAGTATGGAAGTAATTTTATATATGAGCCGATCACAGTTTTTATTATTAAAGGAATTTTAATATGAAATTTATTTGTAATTCATCTTAATAGACCCCAAAATGGTCCTGAATATTTCACAAATGGCTGCTAGAAAACATTCAACGATTGAAAGATTTGACAGTTTTGATAGCGATAGTGACATATATTTTTCGGACTGCTCCTAAAATAGAGATGGCTCTGATCATGATTCAATAAACTTGCAAAGCGCTAGGCAGTGGTGCAAAATTGATATGAAGAACATTCCTCCAACTCCTTCTTAAATTTTATACTTTAAACTTTTTTTATATTATGCAATAAATAGAAATTAACTGTAATTAAACTGAAATTTATTTTAATTTTTTTTTCGTAGTAGTATCTGAAATTGGTTTTTCTGCCCACTTAGTTTCTCATTATAAAAATCAATATAAAAAATATTTTGTAGAAAGAAAAAAATGCATTTTTCAATTCTCCAATATACATAGTCTTAAAATATACAAAAAAGGCCTCTTTCTTTTCGCATAAGGTTATTCAAAAACTGAGCACTTATGCCCTTTTCTTTTTTACAAATTTTATGAAATATATAAATCACGTAAATGCTATACATTATATGATGTAGATTAAAAAATATATTTCTGGAATGATCATTTCATGCTTTTAATAGTTTAGGATTGTTGAACTCAAACATATAAAAACATTGTTTAGCAGCAATTATCTTTCTTTTCGTATAAGATTAATCAAAAACTAGCCATTTATGCGCTTTTCTTTTTCACAAATTTTACGAAATATATAAATCACGTAAATGCAGTGTAAGATAAGTAGATACGGGGATACACACAGTGTTATATACTGCTTCATTCATCTTTTGAGTTAAAAAGAGTACAATTTTATAAGCCATATAGCTATGGTACCAGACAAATTGATAGATTCCCTTCTTGTTTATAGCAGACCACCCCGACGCCACTGAACGTAGCAGTATCGACAGGATTTGTTGTGGTCGACTGCTGAATAAGTATTGTCCAACCTTGCATTGACCGATCCGTCAAACTAACATTCCTTTCGGGGTTATAAATAGTTGCCTTTCTCCCCATCTGCACTCTCTCAAACAGTTGGAATGAAACTATCCATCTTTCACATCCTATCCTTCAGGGTTTTCTGATTCCCTTGTAGCTTCAGTACTGTACTGAAATCATTATCGACAATCTTCAGGTCCATCCTTAACTCTGAGATCTCCATACATTCCATTAAATAGTGGTAAACAGTACCCATTTCTCCACAAATGCATTTATTTTTCTGCGTCATTCCCTTCTAGGTAATTAATTACTATCCTTCTTCCTCATCTTCACACTCTCAAACAATTGGTAAAAAACTGATAGCATTCTCTAAGCATTTTTATAAACATTAAACATTTGAGTGAAGCATTTTAGGCTCAAAGATTTAATGTTTACAACACATTAAACATTTGAGTTTAAAATCTGAAACGGAATAAAAACATTTGCTTACGAAAGTTTCCAAACGATGCTTTTAAATTTTGGAAAATCTCAAAAGCGAAAAACTTCTAGTCGTTACGAATACAGATAAGAATACTTCTTAGTATTATTACAAAAAAAACCTTTCATTGCAGTTACTTTGAAGACCAGCAATCTTTCGATTCTGTATTTATAAAATTTGGCTTAAAATTTCGAGAAAAATTGATTTATGGTTTTAAAAATGTATTTGGATTAATAGAAGTCTGAACATGGACTTTATTTTATCCTTCAGAAAGTGTCCTATATACTAATCTTGAAATGTTTGGAGAATGCATCTTAAATTTGCGTATTATGTTAGACTACGGCAAGTATAATTGTCAATGTTGTTATTTTTCTATTTCTAAGCACATCAGGTTCCATTCTTGTATCAAAAGGCATTTTCAATCATTATATATCATACTTACACATTTTGAATCGCACATAAATGTGTAAGGTGGGTTTTCTTTATTTCAAAGAAAAATATTTTTTGAAAATATAAGAATATATTTAGCTTAGGACCAATAACGTGCTGAAACACGTCTTGTCTTTTTTATTCTTTCTGAAAATAACAAAGGAAAAAATCAGAAAAGTAATTAACTATTCAAGAAATCCTCTATTTACTGCGTAATGAAAGCGTGTTAACGTCTTAAACTATACTTTCATGCTTAGGAGGAGAGAACTTTAAAAAAAGTACAGGCATGTTGAAGGAATGTATTCTTAATTATAGCTGTAAAATCTTAAATGCGCTATAAACATTGTTTTTATTTTTAAGTGAGAAGGAAATAAGAGCATTCGATTAAAAAAATAAAAAAAGGAACGAAACGATGAAAACAACAAAAAGAAAATTGAGAATTTAATGATGGAATAAATTTTTCATTAAAAGCTATAAATATTTAAGACTGAACCAAAAAGAAGTTCTCTTTATTCTATAATTACATCAAATAAAACGAATATAAAAAGAACGTTGAAATCATCTTTGCCAAAATTTTGCATGAATTTCTAATAACATTACATAAATTAATTTTATTTATCTAAAACACGTAGGTCTTTAGTTGCGAAGCAGATGTTTTTATTTCGACCCGCAACTAGTTGTTATCAATTTTATATGACGACGGTGGTGGCCTGGTGGTAAGGTCTCAACTTCAGAATCGGAGGGTTGCTGGTTCGAGGCCCAATTCCCTCGAAAAGCCATCGTGTAAGCGGGTCTGGTGCACGTTAAATTTGTTGGGGCCAAACGTCATCTCACTGGTGTGGTGTGAAAGTTTGAAGAAGAGGGTACCAGCTCTTGTGTCATCCTCATCATCTGACCGCGGTTCAAAATGACGAGGTTCGTCCCAAAATAGCCCTAAAGTTGCTTGAAAAAGGGACGTTAATCTAACTAAACTGTAAAATCTAAAACTGTATGACTAAAAACTAAACTAAACTGTTTGATACGATCTGCTGTTTGAAGGAAAAATGAAATAATAGAAATAAGCAATTTTAGAAGAAAGTTTAAATCATATGCGAAAGTCAATGGAGAATTCGAGCAAGATTGGAGAGGGAGGGGGGCAGCTCAGGTGTCGTCCTCGTCATCAGACAGCGGTTCAAAATGACGAGGTCCGTCCCCAAATAGCCCTAGTGTTACTTCAAAACGGGAAGTTAATATAACTAAACTAAACATCAGTTTTATATGATCTGCTGTTTGAAGAGAAGATGAAATAGTAGAAATAATCAATTTCGGAAGGAAGTTTAAATGATATGCGAAAGTCAGTTGAAAATTCGAATGAAAATTAATTTTACCTTTAGTTTATCAGTTTTCAGAAAATCACATCTTTTTTTATTGATTAAAGACATTCGAAAACTGGCCTTTCTACCTGATCCCTTGACTGTTTTGTGTTATTGCAACAAATTATGAAGAGACTAACATTTACCCGCGACTTCGTACGCGTGGAAATTTTGATGAGTGTGTGACGGTTTGATCCATTCCGTTATTCCAATACCGTTCATGGCGTTTCAGCTGATCTAGATGTAGTATGTCGCTCCACTTCCCTCATCCTTCAATCTTCACACGCTGCTGTTTTTTAGAGGGGGGTGCCACTTCAGGCGTCGTCCTTGTCATCTGACCGTGGTTCAGAATGACGAGTTCCATCCCCAAATAGCCCTCGCGTTGCTTTAAAACGGGACGTTAATATAACTAAACTAAAACTAAACTCTTTCATTCTTCTAAATTCTGTTTGAGGATTCGACTCTCTACTTCTAGTTTACTCTCATAGTCCGAGCTTAATAACTAATTTTCGACTGATTAGATTTGCGTTTTCCGGACATTTCGAAAAATTATCAAATAATAACAAATCAAAAACGTAAAACTATCCTAAAAACAATGTACTTAAAACTATAAGCATATACGAAAAATATGTAGCATAAAAATGCAAATTAACCAATTTTAAAGCACACAACTAACCTAAAAACAATTTGTTTACAGTAAAATAAAACAAAACAGCAAATCAAGTCCACATTTCTTTGAAATCAAGTCAAATTCATTATATTTATTGATCGAGATTGACATTGCTACAACAATATAATTCGCATAATTTTTAAACTTTTAATTTAAATAAAAACACAGTTGTCTACAATCACGCGCGACCTTTCAACGCCAGTTGGCGTAACGCACATATCTGACTTTCCTACACCGGTTGGGGTAACGCAATGCAGATTAGAAATTTTTTATTTCCTTTATTCTGTTTTCTTTTTAATTTAAAAATGCTTCAGAATGAATCCAAAAAATCGATTCATTAACAACATTTGATTTTAAATACATCATATGATGATGATGTCGTATCCGTGTTTTCATGGAAAGGGGAGGCAGTAACTTCTGAGGGTAGAGACCCCTGAGCACCCAGAGGGCTGAAGTCTGACTTCTAGCTCAAATGAAGGTGACACGCACATTCGTTTGCTCAACCCCTTTTTACCGGGGGGCTCATTCATACACCTCACAGATAGAACACAGAACAACTATGCCCGATATGGGACTCGAACCTGGGACGCCTAGATCACGGGGAAGATACATTACCCCTATTCCAGGACGCCGGCAATATATCAAATACTAAGAAAATAAATAGAATCGTTTGAAATAATCCATCGAAATTCTGCTAAGCCTAACCTTATTCCTGTTGGGGGAAAAAACTGGCGCCTTATTCATCTTTGGCGTCATTTGGCCTTAGCGTTTTGGATCGAAAAATAGTTTTTAGTTAATGAAAAATGAACCACTCAATAATCTGGAATAAAAAATAGCCTATGCTCTATTATTGACTGTAATCTATCTTCGAGCTAAATTTCATCCAATTTCGTTCAGCCGTTCTGGCGTGATTGAGTAACGAACATCCATCCATCCATCCATCCAAACTTTCAGATTTATAATAGTAGTATAGATTTTTAGTCCTCGATATATTTCATTTAATTTATTGTAATTAAAAATATTCTTACTATATATTTTATTTACTTGGTATAAATATTATCAAATGTTTATCATGAATATGCTCACTTTTTTGCTAAACACATGCACATGTTTAATTTATATAGAAATTTATAGAAGTCTGTAATTTAATTTTTGCTGAATATTCATACCTCATTTTCAATACATGCTGCCAGAAGTACAGACGTTTCAATGTTTTAATGATTTTCAACACATTTCTTGAAAACCTTTATTTATTCATAAAATATGAATTTATAAATGATTATTTTTATGAAATATTATATAAAGAAAGAAGTAAAAATATTTATATTATGAAAGAATTAAGAATATGTATTTATACTTCGAAGTATATATCAAGTAGATATTTTAACTGTTTTGTTTAGTTTTGTTATGCAGTGGAAGATAATATAGAAAATGCGGTTTCATATTTTATTATTGATCAACAAAATTTTATTGATTATCGTTATTTTTAATCTTTACGTATCAGAATATTATGAATATTTTTCAATACAGTAAAAGCTCCTTATTCGCTCTTCCTTCATTCGCGTATTCACTGTTCGCGGATTTAAAAAGTGCGACCCAATTCCTATATACGCGGAAAAAAATTTCTTTATTCGCGGATCTAATAAGTACATACATCATAATAAAAGGATTCCAATAGGTATCCAACCCAATATCCTTTGTAAATGCCGTCAATTGGATTAATGAAAAAAGTAAAATAGATAATAAATAGATATTACAACTTCGTCTAAATTATGTTGTTAGATACAAGCTGCAAACATAGCCGAAATTGCGAATGGAATAGGACGAAATGGATTCGAACAGATAGAATCAAATGACATTCAGGAATTGCTTGAATCGCAAGATGAAGTTCTGACTGAACCCAACTTGGAGGAAATGTTAAATTCACAGCCCATTGAAAAAGAGGCTTCAGCAAGCACTGGAAACGTGACATTTAATTTGAAAAATCGTAGTGAAGGATTAAGAAAGGCAAATGAACTTTGCAATTTCTTTATGAACATTGATCCGTCTATGGAACGAAGTCTTATTTTAACAAGGCAAATGGCTAATGCGACTGCTGCGTTTCAGTCTCAATGGAAGGAGCTTTTAAAAATTGCCGAGCAAGAGAAAATGACAAAATTCTTCAAACCATTGCCTAAGCCTTAAGATAATTAATCAAAGTGATCAAAAACTTCAATTAAATTGATTTATATATATATATATATATATATACATACACACACACCTATCCTCCGATATACACGCCACTCGGTTTACACGATTTCACTTTTACACGGTTTTAAATTTGCACCGACCCGGAATTCATCTAGCATCTAATTCATCCAGCATCGAACTTGAATCGCATCAACCACTATCGAGTGATGAAAGTGATATCATACCAATCAGGAATAAAAGATTGAGAGTCTACGAAAGTGATAACAGTAACTAAATTTCTGATTAATTTTTTTAATTTATATTTTTCGTTTCCATATGTAAAATTAATTACATAAATATACCTTATATTTTTGTAATTTTATAAATAGACAGTTATTTTTATGTTTTTAAGATATATTTAGTTTTATTTTACGTTGAAATAAATGACTGAATTATGCACATTTTAGTTTGTTTTCGATTTACACGGTTTTACGTATAAGAATCAACGATTTCGATTTACACGGTTTTCTAAGGAACCTATCTTCAGTGTAAATCGGGGGATAGGTGTATATATATATATATATATATATATATATATATATATATTGTCACCTAGGAACGTGTCCCCTATAATCCCATATAAATTGCCATTCCGTATTTACGGTTTCTGTATTCACGGCATATTTATGGAACATATACTCCGTGAATAAAGAGCTTTTACTGTATTAGTATAGATGTGTATGTATCCTTAGCTGCGTTTTCTTAAAGAACGACCTTTTCAATTTTTTCATTTCCGTCGATAAATCACTTTTTCCTACCGAATAACATGCCTGTGTATTTTCACTAACTTTGTAATTTCCTATTTATTGTCGAATGTCTTTTTTTTT
>JAPMOQ010001879.1:599033-615279 GCA_026543055.1 Argiope trifasciata | reverse complement strand
TTGTCTTTTCAACTGTATTAAAAATTTTATGGTATAAATATCTTTTCTGTATTTAATCAATTTTAAAATAAAATATTTTAATCACATTTTCTAATATTAAACTTGAAAATACTAAACGAATCCCAAGATACAACAGTTTCATTACCATTCTAAAAGAACACCAAGTTTTATAGTCCTGAAAGAATACACAAATACAATACATAAAAATGAATATTTGTTCGTAGAATAGAATAATAAAAATATAGTAAATACTATTTATACTTCTCCTTTACATATCCTTCCATTTCAATGAATGTATTCATTGCCGACAAGAAAATAAATATCATTCTTCCTATCATTCTTAATTAAACAAAATAACTATTTCAAATTCCAAACGATGTCTTCAAGATTATTTCTTGTGCGGCAGCAACGCGCCAGGTACCAGTTAGTAATGAATATGTACCAGCTAGTGATTAATTGAATGATGCAACCAAGAGATATCTTCATTTCTCAAAAATAAATTAATTAATTTAAAATTAAAACTTTAAAAAAATTAAGAAACCATTTTTCTTGATGGCTGTTTTAATATTTTGTATTCATATTGCAATGTAGTCCGATTTAAATAAATGAATTTACTTTGATTACACCTTAAGTAATAGAGGAAATGCCGCTATTAAAATGTGAATATTCATACTTAAAATTATATTTTATTCCTTGCTGTTTGAAAGTAATTTCGCTTAATAATGTTAAAAGAATCCAATTTTGGCGACAAGAAACAGCTATTAGGAAACAATAAGTTTCTTTGAACAGCAGTATCCATTTTTTGAAAACATTTGACAAGAAATTTGTACCATACTATTGGCGCAGCATGGCCAAATCTGGCCCTTGCGCCAAAACCCCTAACTAACAAATTAACTACCCATTTTTTGAACGATTCTTACTTCAATATCGGAAGAATGATTAATAAATTGTTAAAAGCACAAAAAATTACAGCATCTCAAAGAAATATAAGGCTACATATTAAGGATTTCTCCTATTTCCTAATGCTAGAATATCGAAAGAAGAAATAAAAAAATTCGAACTTCGAAAAAAAGGCAGTTTGGGTATTTTTATTGTAAATGGGAAATCTCATGTAATAAAAGAAGCACGAAAAACAAGAAACGATTGGGAACTGCCTAGAAACATAAGGATGGTAATTTCAATGCAACGTAAATGTCATGGAAAATATAAAAAAATAACGGTAGGTCATTTGTTCATAAACATTTGGAATGTATACATTGCAGGGATATGCATCCTCTTATGTTTCTAAGGTACAGCAATAAAGTATCATTGGTTAAAGAAAAAAAATTACATTGTAAGAACGACTTCATACTGTAATGAACATGTAATAAAACAGAAACAGAAAAACCTTTGAGCATCCTTTTCGATTTATTTTACATTGCACATTGATCTTAGAAACGGCAGTTCCTATCAAAAATTAAACTTAATGTGTGTGTGTAGTTTTTTTAAAAAGTTGGATAACACTTAGACGTTGGATATTTAACAAGCGATGGCTACAAGGATATTCAAATAGGTCTTGCTACAAACATATTCAACAAGAGCTTGCTACAAAGATATTCAATTAGAGCTGGCAACAAACATATTCAACAAGAACTTACTACAAACATATTCAACAAGAGATTGCTACAAGAATATTGAACAAGAAATTGCTACAAGGATATTCAACAAGAAATTGCTACAAGGATATTCAACAAGAACTTACTACAAGGATATTCAACAAGAACTTACTACCAGGATATTCAACAAGAATTTGCTACAAAGGTATTCAACAAGAGCTTGCTACAAGGACTCTCTTGTTATAAGCGCTTACAACAAGGCCTACCGTTGAATATTCAATAAGAACTGCTACAGGGATACTCTTGTTATAAGAGCTTATTACACTTATTTCCCGATATACAGACTACTGTAGTCTTCTGCAAATATTCGTTTCCGATGGCAATAAAATAACTCATTAATTTCAGAGCTTTTAATTATCAATCAATGAATTAATCTAGCTAAACACTTATTTCACGGAGAGGGCCCCATTCAGAAATTAATATGAGAAAATATTAATTTTTAGATTTTTGACGACAAGAAAATAAATATCATTCTTGCTATCATTCTTAAACCTTTGGTCTACACCAGAGGTGTCCAAACTTTTCGCGGCACGGGCCGGATCGAAATTAGATCCATGTTATACGGGCCACATGTATATACAAATTGAAAAATATCATTATGAGTAAAGTAGCATTAAATACTATTAATTAATGCTATTTTATATAAATTGAAATATTTTCATGCAACTTCTAATGCGAATGATGAAACTAATTTTTTTTTTTTTTTTTTTTTTTTTGAAGAATGTCTTTATAGTTGGGATCAAAATTTGTTACACCAATCATAAGCAATGACTGCAAATGATCATTAGATAAATTTGATCTATATTTTGATTTGAGATACTTCATTCGAGAAAAAGTTTGTTCGCACACGTAAGTAGTTCCAAACATTGAAATGAATTTACGAGCAAATTTCTTCAAATTTGGAAACTCTTTTGCATCCAAATATTTATAAAAATTTCCTTCCTTGTATTTGTCCTTGCTTTGTTCGTTTGCTTGAAGATCAATAATTTCTATTTGAAGCTGGCTTGAAATTTCAGCAACGTCTTCTCGCACTGCACCGACGGGCGACGAGCGCCTGGCTATACGCAGCAGCAACGGGACTGCCCCGGGCGGCAAAAGTTCTAGGTACGCGACTGTGTGCGTGCAATAATTCCATGAAAACGTTATCGAAATCAAAACGATATCTGTTTATTTATTCTTAAGTGCTTCTTTAAGCGAACTACTCAAAATTGCTGATGCTTTATTTACAACAAAACAATAAGACTCTGCTTATCGTCAAAATTCACATGCGTATAAAATTTCTTTTATGTTTGAGTTACCGAAATATATTTTTAATTTAGTCTTATAACTTATTTTAATTTAGTCTTATAACAGCGCGATAAGCATTTGTGTTTGGTCAAGTACAACAACTCCGTTTTGTTGGCCACGTAGTTTTTCGATATGCCTTTATGAAAATGAAAAGGTTTGGGCGAAAACATCATTATGTTTTAAAACCCTCCGCGGGCCGGATAAAATCACTTGGAGGGCCGGGTATGGCCCGCGGGCCGTAGTTTGGACACCTCTGGTCTACACAATATCTTCCAACAGCGCGAGCTATAGTAAACAAGAAAGTCGATCTCGCGCCGTGCAATTCAACTGTTCAGCCGTGTACCCGAACTGGCGCAAAATGTATACTTTTAACCCCTTCCAGAAAGATTTAAGAATGCAAAAATTATGGGCGAAATGGTTATTTAATTTTTATTTAAGAAAACTTAGTTTATTTCATAATTCTGACTAATTTATAATTATTAATTAAAATTATATTATTGGTATGAATGTAATTGTAATTTATAAGTTCTCATTCAACATTTCTTCAAAAATCTCTAGTGATTTCGGATTAACCCCTAGTTTTCGCTTTTACTCTAGGGATTCCGGTGTTATTGTTATTTTAAAAAATAATTTTAGGCACATAATATGTCTACGACTCTAGAGTATTCACAAATTTCACTTATTAGTCACTATGCGCGTTTTCGTCTTATTGGTAATATTTCGCTATCATTAGTTTCAATATCAGTATCAGTTAAATGTATGCTTATTTTCTAATTTTTCTGAATCACTTTGATCTTCTTGATGTACATTACTCTTATTCATTAAAGTGTTTATTTCACGGTATGTTTAGCATCTAGTAAGTCAGATGTTCAGGCTAAATATTTATTTGAATGAATGAACGAATTTATCAGAATGATTACTAATAGTTTAGCCGTAACTTGTACCTAGACAATCAATCAAACGATATATGATAGTGATCTATGGTATCAACATAAGTAATAAAAGTGCATCCACATTTAATACACTAGAAATTTTAAATTAAATTAATTATTATATTCAAAAGTAACCTTAGTCGCTTGAGGAGTATAACTCGTCCCGCCATATAGCAAAATGACGAGTATAGCTTGTTATTGTGCTATATGGCATGAAAAATCAATGACGAGCTATACTCGTCCTTTTACGGGAAGGGGTTAATAACATGTATATTTCAGTGCAAAGAAAGGAATTCAAGGAAAAAAAGAAAATAATAAATAATATTTAGGTATAAATAATTTTAAAATGTCTAGGGTGTAATCATAATCAATTGATCGATTGACAAAAATAATTTATTTCAAATTGTTCTCTATTTGATTTTTTAATGATAAACGAGCTAGATAAACAAAAATTTCAAAATACTGACGTTACAACCAAAGAAAAAAAATATTCGATGTGGAATAACTCAAATCGCTTGTTACAATAATAACACGCAGCATCTTATGCATAAATTCTTCATTACGAGTCAGACTCGTGGTTTCGTTTATGTCACAAATTCTTTACCACGAGTCAGACTCGTGATTTTTGTTTATGACACAAACTCTTTACCAAGATTCAGACTCGGGGCTCTTGTTTATGACACAAATTTTTTACCACGAGTCAGTCTCGTGGCTTTTGTTTATGACACAAATTCTTTACTACGAGTCAGACTCGTGGTTGTAGGCCAAAGGATTAACTAAGCAAGAGGATTATTACAAATTCGAAATGATATTTCCAAGATTATTTCTTCTACGGCAGCAATGCACCGAGTACCAGCTAGTTATTTCATAAAATACAAATAATCGGTATCTTAAAGTTTTTATACGGTTTTTCGCTAACAACAGTTTTCTGGTCAAGATAATTGAAACGGGGCTTTTTTTTCTAAATATTTTAGTATCTGCAGACTTAAACGTTCAATAAATTCTCGTTAGTTTGAAACATAGCATTAAAATGTGTCGAATTGTTATATTTAATTGATTATTATTTTATGTATCACTAGCCGCCTTTGGCGACCAGCTGGTTCGCCATGAGTAAAGCGTTCTAAAATGTTCAATTAAATCACTTATTCATTAGCCTTGAAGTAATTACGGGCATTGATTGACCTGAAATTAATATTTTCTTTAAGATGATGAATGGAAAGTTCTAAAACTACACCTTTGCCTAATAATATTCTTTACTTTTATAATCAGTCAGTTTTAACCATCGGTTATGCTTCCAAAATATTAAAAAAAATTTGGATGATGTTGCCAAAATATTAAATATGTTTTTTTAAAGAAAGCGAGAAAGGGAAAAAAGTATTGAATTAATGATACAGATATTGCAACCGATTACATAAATATGCCATTAAGTCGGGATTTCAATGCATATCCTGTCTAAATTCAATCAGGTTTACCGTAAATAAAGAAGATTTATTGAGTTAATGATATAGATATTGCAAACGATTGTAGAAACCTTTGCTTTGCATTTATTTTTTAAAGAAAGTATCACATTTTATATTTCTTTTATTTTATCCAGTCACGTGCTGAAAGTTGCATTTCTGTAAATTTATTTTGCGCTGATAGTTTTTTTTTATTTGAACTTCCGGCATTCTTTTATTTTATCCAGTCACGTGCTAAAGAAACATGGTTAAAATATTTCTTTAAAAATTCGTTAAAAATAGAAGCTTAAGTTATACATTTAAACACTGATACCCTTAGAAAGCTAATTTTTTTATCTTTAAATTGATGTAAAAATCATGTTTATGCGATCATATTTTCGGAAGTTATAGCGGAAAAACGTCGAAATTTCGCTTAAATTTTAATTGATTCAAATTCTAATTAAAAATTCGAAAAAAGGGCTCCGAGGTGCACATTCTGGACCTCCAAGGTACACATGTACCAAATTTGGTAGCTGTACGTCCAACGGTCTGGCCTGTAGAGCGCCAACACACACACACACATTGAGCTTTATTATAAGTATAGATTAACCGAAGTTTCATTTTCTTAATTGATGTATATTTTTTAGAATGCAACAAAATTTTTCTGAAAATACTGTTTCTGCGTTTATATATCGTTATTATTATTTTTCGATATATATATAAAAAATATCGAGTTTAAAACAAGACTAGCGAAAGCGAGAAATGACAACAAGTTGCAAAGCCAAAAAAAACGTTAGAAAAAAATCCCGAATGATCATTGTATCAAAATACATGATAAACACGATGACGATTTTAGGTCACTTAAACCTTTGACATTTGCGCCTCACACTTCTAGTTTTGATTTTTTGATTTTTGATATAAATTTGTCTGTCTACAGACTTCGATTTTAGAATAGCGATAAAATAGCGATGATAAATTTCAATCTAATATTCAATTCTCCAACTTTCTATAGTGATTATTCTTGAGTCTACGCTTCACATATAAAGAAGCTTCCTAAAAAGTAAGACAAGTTCTACATCCGATTGATCATGAAGTTAAGTCATGTATGGTTAATAGAAACGTGACAGTTTAAAATGAATTGCTCTGAAAATATTTCACTTGAAAATGAAGTTATTCTATATAAAAGAATAAAGAATTAAAAAGTGTAAGGATAAATGGAAATTAAATTTTGAAACTCGATGAAATTCTAAGAATAAAGTCAAACACCATTTCGCTCTTTTAGTGCTAAGTATTATACCCGTCACTTATATATTAAATTAATAAAAAGAATTTTTAAAAATAAACCAGCGCAGCATATAATGCTATTCCACATTGATTGGAGGGGCGTGGTGGCCTGGTGGTAGGGTCTCGGCTTCGGAACCGGAGGGTTTCGGGTTAGAAACCCGATTCAACCGAAGAAAAATCGTTTAGTTTAGTGATATTAACGTCCCGTTGTAAAGCAACTATTTGAGGACAGACCTCGTCATTTTGAATAGCGGTCAGACGACAAAGACGACACCTGAACTGGCACCCCCGTCTCCACACCACACCAACGGGAGGACTATTGCCTGAAAGATTTAACGTGCATGAGACTCCCTCACACGACAGTTCTTCGGTGGAATCGAGATTCGAACCTGAAACCCTCCCAATTCTGAAGCCGAGACCTTACAACCAGGCCACCATGGCCCGAAGAAAGATCTAGCAAGTGATTCTAGTGCATGTTAAATCTGTCCGGGCTAAATGTCCTCACTTTGATATAGTGGGAGCTTGGAAGAGGGGGGCTTGCCAACTCATCTGTCGTCCTCTTCATCCGACCGTGCTCAAAATTACTATGTCCTTGCCAAAATAACCCTCGTGTTGTTTTAAAACAGGACGTTAATGTAACTAAACTAATCTTCATTGGTTAGTTTTAGTTTTATTAAGCCCCGTTTAAAGCAACGCGAGGGCTATTTTGGGGCGGACCTCGTCATTTTAAACCAAGATTAGATGACGAGGACGACACCTGAACATGAACCCTCTCACCACACCAGACCAGCGGGAGGACGTTTAGCCTGACAGATTTAACGTGCAAGAGACCCCCTCACACGACGATTCTTCGGTGGAATCGAGTCTCGAACCTGAAACCCTCCGTTTCCGAAGCCGTGACCTTACCACCAGGCCACCGCACATTGGTTAGACTATCTTTTTAAAAATAGTTGGCTGGTACACGGCGCGTTGCTACCGCCGAATAAAGTAATATTAAGTGCAATCATTCAATAATTGGCAATGTTTTATCGAAATAGGATGAACGGTACGAAAGTATATAATATACGAGCAAACAAGTATTTATTTTTATTTATTAGATTTGTGTATTCCTTTAGAATTGTTAAACTTGGTGTTCTTACAGAATGGTAATAAAAGAAACTACTTATTGTATATCATGATTCGTTTCAAATTCGATCGGAATTCTCAAATTTAATTTTAGAGAATGTTATAAAAAAATTTTCTTTTAAAATTGGTTAAGCATAGAAAATATTTTTATACAATAAAATCGTTAATAAAGTTTGAAATGATAATTTTTGAAAATTAAGATGGTTCAAAATTATTTGACTTACAATATTTTTGCAGTTACTGCGAAAAACGCTAAAATTTAATTAAAATTTAAAAACCCAGTGTTGGTGAATTCTCGCATTCGTTCGTGAATTCCCAAAATTTTCTTGCATAATCTGTCATAAAGTTGTTACCTATGAGAAAGACTGGTTTGACATTTGCGTATTGTAGCCTATACAATATTAATCTTTAACTTGGATTTGGCATTTCTATAGAATCTATTGTCTCTTCGGTGAGTTATTTGGAGAATAATCCTTGGCAAATAGATGCGCCTGAGATTCGATTTTTTAAAAATTTTAGATAATTTTACTATTCCTGTAACCATCCCGTAGGTGTAAATAAAAGGCTGGCAAAGTTTCATCGCAATCGGATGAATGGTTTAGGAAAACATAAGAGACAAACATTCATTGTTATTTTTTCATTTTTATTTATATGGTAAAAGCTCCTTATTCGCGCTTCCTTCATTCGCGTTTTTAATATTCGCGGATGAAAAAACTGTGACCCAATTCCTATATTCGCGGCTAAACATTTCCTTATTCGCGGATCTAATTAGTTCATACATCATAATAAACGGATTCAAATAGGTATCCAACCCAGTATCCTTTGTTACATCGACTAATAAAAAAAGAAAAATAGATCTTATTACAACATTATCTAAAGTATGTTGTTAAATGCAAACTGTAAACATAGCCGAAATCGCGAATGGAATAGGACGAGATGGGTTTGAACAGATAGAATCAATTGATATTCAGGAATTGCTGGAATCGCAAGATGAAGATTTGACTGAAACCGACTTGGAGGAAATGTTCAATTTACAGCCCATTGAAAAAGAGGCTTAGCAAGCACTGGAAACGTGACATTTAATTTGAAAACTCTTAGTGAACGATTAAGAAAGGCAAATAAGCTTTGCGATTTCTTTATGAACATTGATCCGTCTGTGGAACAAAATCTTATTTTTAAGAGGCAAATGGCTAATACGACAGCTGCGTATCAGTGTGAATTGAAGAATCTTTTAAAAACTGCCAAGCAAGAGAAAATGACAAAATTCTTCAAACCATTGCCTAAGCCTTAAGATAATTAATCAATATATACACTGAAGTGACAAAAGTCATGGGATAGCAATATGCAAATATACAAATGGTAGTAGTATCGCAACGAAAAAGTATAAATGCGCAGTTCGTTTTCCAGAGCTTTCATTTGTGTTCAAGTTATTCATGTGAACAGGTTTTTCGTGATTTATGGCGGCACGACGAGAATTAACAGACTTTGAACGTGGAATGTTAGTTGGAGCCAGACGCATGGGTCATTCCATTGCGGATATCGTTAGTGAATTCAACATTCCGAGATCCACAATATCAAGAATGTGCCGAGAGTATGAAATTTCAGGTATCACATCCCATCATGGACAGTGCAGTGGGTGACCACCTGCACTTAACGACCAAGACCGCCGACGTCTGTGTAGAATAGTCATTGTTAATAGACACGCAACACTTCGTCACATAACTGCAGGAATCAATGTGGGACGTACGAGGGACGTGTCCGATAGGACTGTGCGGCGAAATTTGTCTTCCTTGGGCTATGACAGCAGAAGACCGACTCGAGTGCCTTTACTGACAGCACGACACCGTCTACAGCGACTCTCCTGGGCTCGTGAGCATATCGACTGGTCCCTAAACCAGTGGAAAACCGTGGCGTGGTCAGATGAGTCACGATTTCAGTTGTTACGAGCTGATGGTAGAGTTCGAGTGTGGCGCAGACCGCACGAAGCCATGAACCCAAACTGTCAGCAAGGCACTGTTCAAGCTGGTGGTGGCTGCATAATGGTGTGGGCTGTTTTTACAGGGCATAGACTCGGTCCTCTGTTGCAACTCAACCGATCATTGACTGGAAATGGTTATGTTCAGCTGCTTGCAGATCACTTGCAGCCATTCATGGACTTCACGTTCACAACGATGGGATTTTTATGGATGACAATGCGTCATGTCACCGGGCCAGAACTGTTCACGATTGGTTTGAAAAACATTTAGGACAATTCCAGCGCATGATCTGGCCACCTAGATCGCCCGATATGAATCCCATCGAGCATTTATGGGACATCATCGAAAGGTCCGTTCGTGCCCAAACTCCTGCACCATCCACACTTTCACAATTATGGACGTCTATACAGACAGCATGGCTCAATATTCCTGCAGAGGACTTCCAACGACTTGTGGACTCAAGATACATCGAGTTGTTGCACTTCGCCGGACAAAAGGAGGACTGACACGATATTAACAGTCATCCCATGACTTTTGTCACTTCAGTGTGTGTGTGTATATATATATATATATATATATATATATATATATATATTATTTTGTCACCTAGGAACGTATCCCCTATAATCTTATATAAATGACCATTCCGTATTGACGGTTTCTGTATTCGTGGCATATTTATGGACCGTATACCCCGCGAATAAAGAGCTTTTACTGTATAGATTAGCCATGTCATCGTGGATTTATAATGGTTCTGTAAATACTTTCATTCATAATATATCTCCTTATCTTAACCGTTCCATTTGTAACAATATGGGGGCAGCAATAAAAATATGGGGGCTTGATTTACCATGAGCATTCTATTCAAATATGAGAATCTTTTATTCTCTAAAAATTACAGATACCAATTGAAAATGTTTTATATTTTAATTGCTATCCAGCATTTTTGAAATAATCAGGTAGCCTTTTTTCGTTGATGCATTAAGAACTGCAAATTATGTTTGTTTTGATCGATCGAATTACTTACAAATAAATGCTTAAGATAATTTTATTCATAAGTTAGATCATCAGTTTAAAATAATTGCACAAACTAATGCGTGATAAATCATTATCACATTTCAGGATGTTTAAAAGAAATTTGATCTAGGAAACTGAATATTCTAATTCATGTGTAGTTATCGAAATAATTTTTGTTCAAGGACATTGTTTATTGTTAAACGAGGCAGACATGAATATTAGAGATCGTTTATAGATTTATATTTTAATACGCATTCGGTTGGCATGAACTTTACAATTAGAATGAAAACTGAAACTTTCGCTTGTTATTTGGACACATTTTAAATATGCATATTGCTTTGTTCAACCTTTCAAGGACTTTATAGGATCTTTTCAAAATATTCACATTATCTTCATTCACGTGGCGAATTAAAGGCATGCGACTACTTTTGAAGAAAAAATTTTGAAAAATTGGATTTTTTAAAAACTATTTAAAATTATGGATTTCAGATTTGGTGTCAGTTATGATACAAAATATTATGAATGCAACAAAATTATTTGAAAATAATATATTATATTTTGAGAGATAAATTTGTGGTAAATTTAAATAAAATTTAACCAAAACAGTTAACACTCTACACAAAATGGTAATGCAGCAATCCTATTTATCTTTCTACACAACTTATAGAATATAACGATGAATAAAATGAACCAAAATCTATGAAACATTTTGAGATGCAAAGAATTTGTGTGTAAAAATATGCATATATATGCATTTATCCCACAAATTCACAACTTAATTCTCCTAAATACATTTATAATAGAAAAAGTATTTCACCAACAGTAAAACTTTTGGTTCATTTCATTTCCCATATTATTTAAAACACACGCTGAAATTTTTACTTAAATACCTCAATTAGTTTTTGAGACATCATGTTAACGGTGGAGAATGTTTATGAATAGTAAATTTTTGAGAAAATTGATGTTAAAGACAAACTTTAGCTGAAAAAATATGTGATCCTGGATGATAGGTCAGGCCTTTCTTTTTCTAAAAAAGATAAACTGTTTTCGAAGGTGGAAAGTTTGAACTACAAGAAATAAAAATATTTTTTAAAAATTCGCCAATGTGTAGTCGTAGTCGGATGTAGTTTAATGTAGTCGGATACTTTAACAGATGAAGGATGAAATTTCAAACATTTTCGGAATTTTGCTGTATTTAATTTTTTATTTCAATCTCCGACATGAATATCACCAAAATGAATTTTTAAATCCTATATCCTTAAAACAAATTCTCATTGACACAAAAATGTATCTAAAATATAAATTTCCTATCTCGATAGCCAAGATTAAAAACAGCAAAACTTCATCAATATACTTTATTAAAATAATTTGCCTTTTTAGAACAGGAACTATTTGTTAGTTAAGTTTTATTCTAACTATGTTTGCTGCTGAAAATTCTTAAAAATTATTTTCACCACTAGTTTTTTTTATATTATTATTTCAAAAAATAAGAAATCATGACAATAAATTCGTTTAAATATCACCTGTAAAAATCCAATAAATACATTTGTTTAGATATCCATATCAAATGATAAGAAAACATATAAGTTTTAAGTTTAAGTTTAAATAGATAAGTTAATACGTTGATCTCATAAACATGACTGTTTCAAACTGACAAGTTTTCCTAGAATATAGAAAATAGTTTAAAATTCTCGAACATATTTTTGAATTCTCCATTTAAACAAAAATATCTATCAAAATAATCTCTTTGAATATTTATTAATCCGTAAAATGTTGTATTTTTAATTGCAAATCCTGTATTGTTTTATGTTTTGTATTATACGTTTTGTAATCACGTATAATTTTTGTATTTTGTGTTATAAATTTCATAATTTTATTTGTTTTGACGTGGAAAATAAATAATTTATTTTTGATTAACTGCATTAACGAAAGCTATAAACATATAAAAACCATCTGAATCCATCAACTTGTATTGAATTCTTTTTTTTTAAATAAAGCATCCTAGACCATCCTCTAAAAGACCTTGTGCCTCGAACGACGTCTTTAACATCAGGTAAAAATACCCACAAACATGTTGAACCGTAAAGCGACCGTAATTCTTAACTGCTGTCTGGCACAACTTCGGCGTGTTATGGGACAGTTTCAATCCTCGTTTGAGGATTTAACGCGAGGCCTGCTCAAAAAATGGGTTTGCAATTTTTTAGTTTTAACACAGTTTTCTTACGACTTTAAATCGTACCGAAATAATAAAAAACAATAACCGATTTTAATGTTATTGTTTTCTCTCCAAATAAATAATTCCTTCTTAATAAATAATTTTTCTCCTTCAAATAAATAATTCCTTTTTAATAAATAATTTCTCTCCTTCTATTAAATAATTTCATCTTAATAAATAATTTATCACCAAATAAATAATTCCTTCTTAATAAATAATTTCTCCCCTTTAAATAAATGATTCCTTCTTAATAAATAATTTCTATCCTTTATATAAATAATTACTCTCCTTCAAATATGAATTCAATGCATGACTCTCGAACTTTTACAAGTACTAAGATGATTGTTTTCATTATCCACTTCCTTTGAAAAAAAATTCATCTCAGCAAAGCTAGATTCTTCTACGTCTATAATACTATTTGGCAACATAAATTGTTGATGTCAAATATAGTCAAAATTAGGGCTTGAAAATTACTTTCCAACACCTAATTTTTAATATATTGCAGTTATCGAAAAACTTTGAATGCGAAAGTTGTTTGTTTTAATGAAGCTCTAATTTAGCTAATTGGATTTATTTTTCTGCTTTCAGGAATAAGAAAGTTATAGCAAAATGAATATTTCAACTCCCCACTATTGACCCTCCCCCCTTTGAGGAAGAGGGACCATCTACAAATTCGTTTGATATTTTTACATTTCTAGCAATATATTTCAAGTCCAGTTAAAATTCAAACAAAATTACTGTATAAATATAACCATAATACTGTTTAAAGCAGAGTTGTGGCCAAAGAGAGAAAACACTTTGAAATTTTTATCTTCACTTTGTTTCCATCCCTGGAGGCATGATTATTGATTGATTGATTGCAATTAATATTATTTTTTTCGACGTCAGTGACGCGCCGAGTACCAGTACTAGTATTATATTAGAAGCATCAAAGCAGAAATGTCCGAAATATACTGACAGATGCTACAAAATAGTTTTCCAGCATAGTTGTGTTCAATCAGTTGTTACTACATGAGAAATTTCTAGAATCAACTTGCCAGGAAGAATTGACTCCCCCCCCCCCTTCCATCTTTTATTGTATTCACCAGACGTTGGTGCTTCGGATTACAATTTAAAAAACCCATTCAAAGCATCCTCCTTAAAACCGACTTAATTCCCATACTAAAATCATAAATTGTGTTTATGTTTTAACTGTTTAAGAATAATCGCATTTCTTTCATGGTAAAATGAATTTTATCCTTGACAAAAAACAGCTGTTATGACTCTTCGAATAATTTTATTTCCATTTTATCACAAAAATAAAAGATTTCAATATGTACTCGATAAAGGGTTGTATTTTTTTTTTTTTAAAAAAAGAGCCGTTTGATATTTGAATACCTAATAACGCTTCATTTATTCACTTATACAGGAATTAGCTGGGACCGGGCGCGTTTCTGCCGCCGTAGGAAATAATATTATGTGAAATCAGTCAATAATTTTGCAATTTTTTATCGAAATAGGATGAATGGTAAGACTATATAAAATACGAACGAACAAATATTCATTTTTATACATCAGATTTGAGTATTCTTTTAAACTTATAAAACCTGGTATTCTTTCAGAATGGTAATGAAAAAAACTATTTATTGTATCTCGTGACTCATTTAATATTCTTTCAGAATTCTCAAATTTAATTTTAGAAAATGTGATTAAAATAATTTCTTTCACAATTGATTAAACATAAAAAATATATTTATACCATAAAATCATTAATATAGTTGAAAAGATAATTTTTGAAAGTTAAGATGGTGCAAAATTATTTGTACTACAATATTTTTGGTAGTTACTGCGAAATACGCTAAAATTTAATTAAAATATAAAACCCTCAAGGTTGGTCTCCCCAACACTTTCTCGTAATATGCAACAAAGTTGTTACCTCTGAAAAGGATTTGCATGACATTTGCGTACTATATTACATATGATATTTGTGTCATACAGCTACAAAATATTAACCTTTAACTTGGAATTAACACTTCTTCAGAATCTATTGTCTCCTCGGCGATTTATTTGGAAATTAATCCTTGGTAAACAGATGCGTTTGAGATTCGATTTTTTTAAAATTTTAGATAATTGTAATATCCTTATAACCATCCCGTAGGCGTAAACAATAAGCTGACCAAGTTTCTTCGTAATTGGATGAATGGTTTATTAAGGCATAAGAGACATACGGGCAAAAATTCATTTTTATTTATATAAAAGATAAAGGATTTCATTTTAATTTATAAAAAAGATAAAGAATTTTATTTTAATTTATATAAAAGATAAAGGAATTCATTTTCACTTTTTTTAAATAAGGGTACGTATAAATTAACAACCTGTGCTATAAAAGAATTTGTAATACCAATCCTTTACTATTTCATTTCAGTTTGAATAATCCACATATAATTTGTTCAACTATTTTTTTATGCCATGACTCGACATTACTATTTTGGAGTGTTTGACAAGACTAGTTATTTATGACTCATACTAACAAAAGATGTTACAAATAAAAAAATTTAAAACTCTTTTCGGAGATTTTTTTTCTTTTGTGGCTTCAAATTTCACACACATTTTGCTTTTCTTTGATCCTATTTAATATATACGACATATAGAAGTAGCACTTACGATTCTGAATTTTTCAAGCGCTGACGTTTGCCTTATCTTCAACTAGACAGCATAAAGCATTAATCAAAGTAAATGACAGGTTGCCATATCTAGGCTTCAACTTAAGAAGCCCCAATCTGAAGAATTTTCTGGATTCTACTGAGGAAGAATGTCTCAATTCTCTCGGAAATATATCAATTGTTGCAACTTTAAATTTCATTAAAATTCTTTCTAATCAATCAGACATTACACGAGATTAAAATATTTTCATGCCAAATATTTTAAATGTTGAAACTGTTTTTGCATAAAATGTTATAATACTCAAAATTATTATTTCCAGAAACTCTTTTAATTAAAGTTAGAATATCAATAAAACCAGACTTTTTTTAACAACTAATTTTTGCCATACCTTATGAATATTTGTTGTATAATTAACTCAAATTATGCTCACAAATATTGAAGAATAGACAAAAATTATTAATCAGCCTTTTGAAACAATGAAATTGATAGTTTATGATTGAAAAACATGAAACCATAGTTATTCATATGAATAGTTATAGTTATTCATAGAAACCATAATATAGTCATGGTTATTCATAGAAACCATAGAATAATCATATTTATTCATAGAAACCCTAGAATAGTCATAGTTATTCATAGAAACCATAGTTATATAAACCATAGAATAGTCATAGTT
>JAPMOQ010001879.1:566819-588967 GCA_026543055.1 Argiope trifasciata | reverse complement strand
GCGATAGACTTTGTCCCAATTTCTTTTGTTGTCACTGCCTTTTCTTAAAGATCTAGATCCGAGAATTTAACTTCAAAAATGGAAAGGGGAAGAAATCTTAATGATTCAATAAATTAGCAATTTTCAGAGTTTTGCCCAATTATCGAGGTTACTCGCTCAATTATAAAAGAATTGCAACGTAATGAATGTTTCACAAATTTGTTAGGATCTACGAATTATTATGATTTGTTATTTCCTCTTTTCCCTAATACAAACTCATGCATGAATTTAGGAAAATATAATTGATGCTTCATAGAAATATCATAATTAAAATGCATTGAATACATTTTGCATAAATGTTATCGATTTGGACGCGATAGACTTTGCTCCAATTTTTTTTAAGTTGTTGTCACTGCCTTTTCTTAAAGATTTAGATTCGAGAATCGCTTCAAAAAAGAAAAGGGGAAGAAGTTTTCATACATGAATTTCGGACAATATAATTGATGTTTCATAGAAATATCATAATTTATATGCCTTGAAGGTATTTTGCATAAAATTTATCAATTTGGAGGTCATTATTTTAGTTTACAAATTATATTCGTTTATTAGAATTTCTAATTCTTTCATTTAACATAATGCATTTGAAACAGTTGTTAAACTAATAAAACCTATTTTACACCAAAACTAAACTAAACTAAAATAATTTACGTTTTGCTTGATATAGGTTGCAATCCTGATATATAATAGAATAGCACAATGAATACTTAAAACGCAAGTGCTGTCACACTTTTAACAATATTTTGTTCATCATTTAAAGCAGTAAACCTCTAGTTATTCATCATTTAGCAGCATTTTATTCATCATTTAAAACAGTAAGCCATTAGTTATTCATCATTTAACAATATTTTATTCATCATTTAAAGCAGTAAGCTGTTTAGTTAATATTTAGCAGTATTTTATTTTTCATTTAAATCAATTAAGAAATTAGTTATTCATCATGTTGCAATATTTTATTTAGTAGTATATCATCATTTAATATCGTTTCTAATTTTTAAAGAATTATGTGAAAAGCTTTAATCCATCCAAAGAAATATTGTTAAAAAGCCACTTTCCTTTCGTTTTAAGAAAACATGGAAATGATTTTTTTAAATACTTTTCAGATTTTTAAGAAAACATAGCACTTAATTTTTCTTGTTTTACTTACAGTGCACAAACATGTCAAAAACTTTGTTTATCTGTTCAGTTTTCAATTAATTGTGAATTTATATTTTGGAATATATTTTCACATCATATGATTAAGTGCGTATCTTAAATGTTCAAAATATAACTCTACCGAAATTTGTAACAGTCTATCTAATATAATGTCGATAAACACATGCACAAAAAAACTCCTTTTACTTTTTTTTTATTTCAAGGTATTAAACAAAAGCTATTGCCGAAGTTATACAGCTTTTACATTACGGAAAAAATATATAAAAGCAAATCATGACACATAAACCTTATTTAAAAATTCTAATTTATCCATTTTTCCATGTTATGATTATAATTTTTCAAAGCGAGAATAAATTTTTCATTTAAAAAGATACTTTTAGAATTATTGTTATACATGAAAAATAAAATTAGATTTTCTTTCCACTAGCCTACCTTAGAGCTTTTTTATTCATTTCGATTCATACAGAATGTAAAGATTAGATGAGTCATAAGAAATTGGATTTCTAGACAATGATCTTGGCAAACATCAGCCTACCTTGGAACTTCTTTATTCATTTCGATTCATACAAAATGTAAAGATTAGATAAGTTATAAAATATTGGATATCGATACAATGATCTTGGCAAACATCAGCCTACCTTGGAACTTCTTTATTCATTTCGATTCATACAGAATGTAAAGATTAGATAAGTTATGAAATATTGGATGTCTAGGCAATGATCTTGACAATCATCAGCCTACCTTGGAACTTTTTTATTTATACAGAATGTAATGATTAGATAAGTTATAAAATATTGGATGTCTAGGCAATGATCTCGGTAAATATCAGTTCTCAATAGTTATAAAATTGTCGGATAAAAGTTCAAATATTTATCACAATATATATATACAATATATATCACAAAAAGACAAATTTTGCAAATGTATCCTCTAGGGCTCCAAAATTGTGGGATCTTATATCACTAATAATTTATTTCATTTGTCTCAAGTTTGCAGTCAAAACTTTCAAAATGGGAAAATTACCTTGAAAAACTAATCAATTTAATTTTAGCACCTTGATTCCCAACTAAGAGATAACTCGCAGATTGCGTTCTTTTCTAGAATGCCGACTGCGAATTACCTCGTAATGCGTTTACTTGCCATTTTTTGTGCAGCTACGAGTTTACGAGTAGATATGCTACTCGTCCACAACAAATCCTGTTGATACTGCTACGTTCAGTGGTTGCGGGGTGGTCGGCTGTATGCAAGAAGAAGAAGATATGCTACTCGTAGTGATGCTGATACACTGATATGCTACTCGTAGTATATCAGTGCTCATATCGATAGATGGCTTCTGGGAGTAGAACAAAAAATCAATGCTGGCTTGCATGAACAGAAAATTTATTAAAAAACAAACAAAAAATATAGTTATAAAAATTAGCTCCAATTAGTGCCATTTTAGGCCAGAATTCTGAAAATTGCCGCGGCATTCAACGTGTTAAATTGGAATCACAACTTTCTTACCTGTGACATTTTAAAAAATAATTTTACTAAAAATCAATGCCCAAAGACAGTTTATAAAATCACTTTTTTAAAAACTGAAGACGGTAACAAAAAATAAATGATTATTACAAAAAAAAATCCTTATATTACCGCATTGAAACCAAACATTTCCCAGTCTGCATAGCTGAATGGTTATGATGCTGAACTCATTGTCAGGAGATCATGTGTTCGAATCCTAGTAAACTTTAAATTTGTTTAAGTGTTTTTCCTTTATTTCGTGTTCCAGAAGATTCTGGATCTTTCTTTAATTTACCAGATAAGTGCTGTGGACTTTTCTTACTGTCTCCAGAAAGGTATTCGGGAACTTTCCCTACTTGTATAAAAGCTGAAGATCTTTCAGACACAGTGTTCTTAGTTTAGAGTTCAGTTAATGATTTAACTCTACTTACTGTGTCTTCTTGAGTTCTATTTACGTGACAATATGATTCGTATAAAAAAATATAGTTTTTCTTTCATAAGCCTTTTTGTCTTGTAATTTCTTAACGATGGTATTGCATTTTTGAGTGGTCCCTGTAAGGTAAGAGTCACAGAATTTTAATAAAGCTTATTACGAACATGTTCGGAAATAATGTTTTCATAAGCTATTCTTGTTGTCTGCAAAATTCTGGCGTTTCGTTTCGTTTCGGGGTTTTTTTTTTTTTTTTTGTTTTTTTTTGAAACCCATACTAAAAACAAAGAATGGTTTTAATATTATTTAAGCTTGAAATAGCTACATTAAACGAAACATTTTACTATAGTTGTAAAATAAACAATACTTAACAACCATAAAATGTTAATTTAGTATTTATGCAATATTTGAACCGTTTTTCTCCTTGATAAATTGTTTACAATAAATCGCAATGGCATTTACATGAAAAATGCTGAATTTATTAAATATTCATGAAGCATATTGCAATTTCGAATAAATAAGATAAACTATTTCAAGAATGTTATTATTAAGAAGAAATTTTTTCTAATCATGTAATTTGTAATGATGATGTGTTTTAATCCTTGCAGATTTTCATAAATTCAAAGCTACTTAATGATTAGACTATTCAGTAAATATTCTAATATAAAATATAGAAGACATCTTTATCATATTGCTTTTTTGAATAAATAAAATAAATAATTTCAAAAAATAATATTATTAAGAAGTAATTGTTTATAATCATGTAATTTGTAATGATGATGTGTTTTAATCCTCAAAGCTACTTAATGATTAGATTATTCAGTAAATATTCAAATATAAAATATCGAAGACACTTATCTTTCAACTAATATTTATACAGAAAATTCTGTCAAGTAATCGATGAATATTTATAGATTCGCAAGCAAAAGCATCCTCAAGATCGTATCTCATGAACGATACCGTAGATGAGCTTCATTTCCTTACAGATTGCCCCTTTTTTTTTTCTTTGAAATTTTAATTCGGGGGAAATTTGAGCCCGTCCTGCAGTTAAGACTGAAGACCCCATCAATAATTCTTAAGAGGGTTATTTCCGAAAACCTAATAGCCGTAGTAGAGCGGCAGTTTACTCCTAAAATCTGGAGCGCATTTTTCAACGGCAAACAAAAACACCATCAATTTTATCTTGGGACTTTGAAAAGTTCCTTTTACTGCCATTCAACAATTTGACACTTTCTAAATACTGCTCATTCACTTCGCAGCCTGTCAGTTACTTTTACATCAATGCAATTTTGTCTGCAAAAGAGATTATTATAAATGTTAAATAGGTATGCTATGTCGCATGTATTTGTACTTTAACATTAAAAGAACTATTATTTCTACAGATGTGATTTCTGGGAAAACAAAGCTGCAATATTTTAACATAAAAGACAGATAAGAAATTTGGAAACGAATCACATCTATAGAAGCTTAATTTTGATAAACGAAATTATCTCACGTTTTAAGAATATAACTTCTAGGTTCACCATATGTTTGAAATCTGATTATTTTTCTTGAAAAAAATTTCAATGAGTTTTGTGAGTAAGAAGGAACCCATCGTCTAAATTTGATTCTAAGCGACGTCGTTAATACTTTCGGATTTAATAAATTTTATCTCGGGACTTTGAAAAGTTCCTTTTACTGCCATTCAACAATTTGACACTTTCTAAATACTGCCCATTCACTTCGCAGCCTGTCAGTTACTTTTACTTAATGCAATTTTGTCAGCAAAAGAGATTATTATAATTGTTAAATAAGTATGCTACAACCTTTGATCGCGTTCAAAATTGTTGAACCAAAGTTTTATTTCAAAACAAAACATGTAATGTTTATGTTTCTTTAAGAATATATCAAAGAAAATATGAAAAATTTTGATAGGTATTTTTAAGTAACAATTGTGACGGTTAGCGTTTATAGAAGAATAAAATTATTTACCTATCTATAAAATAAAGATGCTTTACTCTATTGCTTTTTTAGTTCATCTTATTGTTTTGATTTATTTTTTAAGGCACAGAAAAATGTTCATCATTTCGACATACTGAATATTTTTTTATAAATTGATAGCATTTGTTACATTGTTGATTTCTGTTAGGGGCTGATCTTTAAAGAAGACGAACATGATATGAAAATAATCAGTTAGTATAAGTTGTTCTGTAATTTCACTGTGGCTTATTCATTAGAGTCAGTCTTGCTTAGCTAATTTTCTTGTTTTTTAATAAAGGCCTCCTAATATGAACTAAGCAAACACTGTTATGCATTCAACCCAAGCGACTTTTTGATTCTAATGTTTGGAATGGTGTCTTTTAATGAGCTTATCCAAACACTTCACTCGTGCTGCAGCAGACAGTTAGTCACCCTAAGTGGTGATCAAATCATATCATCCTCACCCACGCACGATTATGACTCAGTTCATTGTGGATTTCACTTTCATTCGCGTACGGACGACATGTTAGTGAAAGAGCTGAAAATCAACAAAGGACTTAAATTAAGGTATGTATTAATACACAAAAATTGCATGTATTAATGCAAGAAAAAATCAAAACATCTGATAAAAATATTGAAGAATATATTTCTTTGATAAATAAAAATAACAAGTAAAAAATATTATCTGTTTAAAAAAGAAGCAAAAAATAAGGCAAAATAATGCTTATCTATAGAGATTATTTTAATTTTATTAACCTGTTTAATTAACTTTATTACCTGTTTAACTTTATTAACCTGTTTAATCAGACTCATAAAATGCCACATATTTTTGTAAAATGGAGGAATACACATAAAAATAAAACATACCAATTTTAATGTTCTGTATGTTTCATTTATTAATAACAGTCCTAACTTTAGTGAAGCATTAAGGATTTTATTTAGTTTAGTTATTTTAACGTCCGGTTATAAAGCAACACTAAGGCTATTTTGGGATGGACCTCGTCATTTTGAACCGCCTTCAGATGATAAGGACAACACTTGATTGGAAACCTTCCCTTCCAAGCTCTTACTAAATCAGGGGGAAGACATTTGGCCCTGACAGATTTAATATGCACTAGTTTCTTTTAGTTATATTAACATCCAGTTGTAAAGAAACACTAGGGTTATTTTGGGGCGAACCTCGTCATTTTGAGCTGCGGTCAGATGACGAGGACGGCACCTCAGCTGGCACCCCCATTTCCAAATGGGAGGACGTTTATCCCCGACGGATTTAACATGCATCAGACCGGCTTACACGGCGGTACTACGGTGGAATCAGGTCTCCAACCTGCAACCATCTGGTTTTGAAGTTTTTAGTTTAGTTATATTAGCGTCCCGTTGTAAAGCAACACTAAGACTATTTGGGGACCTCGTGATTTTGAACCACGGACAGATCACGAGGAGGATACCTGAACTGGCACCCCCTTTCCACACCACACCAGCAGCAGGACGTTTGGCCTGACATTTAACGTGCAAGAGACCCCCCATCATACGAATGTTCTTCGGTGGAATCAAGTCTCGAACCTGAAACCCTCCAGTTCTGAAGCCGAGACCTTACCACCAATGCCGTTATGACCTCTACTACGTGTTAGTAGTGACATTATAAGGTTACTATACTGAAATATTTTAGAGTTTTTTAGCTGTTGTGTCACATGTTGTGACATAATTTCAGTCTATTACCATCTGCTGAACAAGCTGAAAGATATTGTGTTGCACTAGTATAGCATATGGTGGAAGATCAAGTTTTTTAGTTTTAGTTTAGTTGTATTAACGTTCCGTAATAAAGCAACACTGGAAGATCAAGTATACCCTCTGAATTATAGTCGGAAAATGCATTTCCGTTAATTATATATTCTTATTTACCTGTCAATTTTTCTGCTTTAATTTCAACTAAAAAATGTCCATTATTGAGTACCAAAATAAAGCAATAATTTATTTTTCTGCTTTTTCTATTTATTTATCTGCAATTTTGATATTGATTCGCATATTTGGGATAGATATAAGGATTTATGTTTGAAGTTTTGCAAAAAAAAACGTATGAAAAGTAGTTTTATTTTTCAAAATCCAGACTCAGATAAGTCAGAAGGTAAGACTTTTATAGCCAAACGATCGATTAATGATAATACCACCGGAAAATAACTGCAATGATGGTTGGCCATTCAAACTGTAATCTCGCCATATTAAGTAAATTACGATAACTATTTGATGATCCCAATTTTGCTTCAGAATCAGAGTTTTTCATAAGGTTTGATCGCTTATGAAAATTTCTTTTTTTAGGAAGATATTGCCCTCATTTATTAAAGATATTGTTTATCATGGAAGAAATCAAGCATCATATTTTGATTTTAGTCTTGATGATAAGTAATAAATTTTAAGGTTATATCCATGCTTAAGGAAGAAATATGAATCCTAATACAGTTCGTTGTTTTGCTTGATTACGTTTGTGAATAATTGCTTTTACATGTATACGAAAGCACTGATTGACAGACGGCCAACCGTTTGACAAATTTGCTTCAAAATTTGATGAAAATTCATATTTGAGATGCATAAACTTATGTACTAAGTTTTATTTACCTAACTCTTTCCGTTTCACAGTTATCGAGTGTACTTGTACTCTAACAATCAGACATATCTCCTTTACATGAATTTTGTCCAAAATTTGATTTAAAAAATCTGCAAACGTATTAAGTCTTTATACCAATTTTTTTTTGGTATACTTCAAAGCGATTACTTCTTTTTTAAAAAAATGAAAAAGGGAAAAGTATGTAGAACATGAAAAATAAATTCAGAATTCTCAAAAAATACATATATTCGCTAAGAAAACGATGACGCAATAACTTGAAGATAATTGATCTGCTGAAGGTTAAAGGTCCTGTTATAAAATAATTTTGGAAAAAGATATTGTTTTGTCTCAAACGAGTTCTTAAGTCTTTATTCCAAATTTCCTTGGTCTAGTTCAAAGCGATTTTTAATTATAGTGTTCAGAGACACAGATATAATGCCAAACATGTATTCTTCGGACACAAAGAGGTAAGAAACATTGTGATTCGTTAAAATAACGAGTTCGGCACTTTAACGAACTCAATATTGATATACTCGATTTTTTGACAATTCCAATATTTTCTTTTTAAAAAAATTAAAAATTGAAAGTATGTAGAGCATGAAAAATGAATTCATAATTGAAGATAATTGAACTAACTTGAAGATAATTGATCTGCTGAAGGTTAAAGGCCGTGTTATAAAATAATTTTGGAAGAAGACATTGTTTTATTTCATAGACACGAGAAGAAAATCCAATTGCTGTCGAGTCTTCGCCAGTGCTTATTGAATACACAGACATTCAGCAGGGATCTAATTTACTTAACAGAATACCCTTTTCAAACAGTCGGTTTGCCATAGCTGCTAGCCAATGGCAGCAGATGTATTTGCGACTGCTTAGACTAACACATCTACAGACCTGAAATTCGATTTCTTTTGAGTGCTTTGCAGCTACACGGACAAAAGAACATCGAAAAAATATTTTGGGAGAGGAGAAAAATGGCTATATTTTTCAACTAGTCACACTTTAAGAACTTTAATTCGATTTACTATAAATGATTATAAACGTTTTTAGATAATTTTAAATGATTAAAACATTTGCCCAGACAAAGGAATATCGAAAAAATATTTTAGGAGAGGACAAAAATGGCTATATTTTTCAACTAGTCATGCTTTAAGAATTTTAATTCAGATCATTTTAAATGATTAAAACATTTACCCGGACAAAGGAATATCGAAAAAATATTTTGGGAGAGGACAAAAATGGCTATTTTTTCAACTAGTCACACTTTCAGAATTTTAATTCAATTGACTATAAATGATTATAAAGGTTTTTAGATCATTTTAAATGATTAAAACATTTACTCGGACAAAGGAGTATCGAAAAAATATTAGGGGAGAGGAGAAAAATTTTCTATATTTTTCAACTAGTCATACTTTAAGAATTTTAATTCAGTTTACTATAAATATTACACATGATTAAAAATGTTTTTAAATATATGAACATTCTCAACTTTACTTAAATTTAAATGAAGGCTTTATACATGCTTTGAAAATGACTACAAAATTCTTTACTATTACACAGAAAATTTAATATTAAAAATGACAAACAAAAACATATGAACACGTTTAACATGAGCATGAACACATTTTAGATCATGAATTCCGATTAATTTAGTTTAATAAACACTAGATACTGATTAGTTCTATTCTAAGTTGACTAAATTCGTATAAAGATAACTTTTAATACCTTATATGACTCTGAAATTGTATATATCAATAAGTCTTTACAGTATTAAAATATAATAATGCAAAAAACCCATTTTGGTAGAAGACACATTATAGACAAAAAAACAGTTATATCATTTCAAGGAAACATTTCAGGCATTTTTCGCTTTTTTAATGTTTTGCTTCATTTCTCTTCATAATTTTAATTCCAAATTTTTATTGAAAATCTCTGACGTGTAATGTTTTCTTAAACGAGTATAGATATTTGTGAATTAACACTAATTAAAACTTACGTACTTTATATCACAACTTAAAAGTACGTGCAAATTAAAGACCGTTTCTTACAACATCACTTTCATAAATTTTCATTTCTGTTAGTTTCTAATTAAATGAATGTTTAATTAAATTTTGAAATTCTAAATTTGACTGTATTTTTTCTGTGGTTATAAATAATTAACCAAAGTTTAGCTGAACCATAATTACAAAGTTTGGTTGAATTTGACCCAGTTGTTTAGGAGAAAATGCGGAACATCTGCCGATTTTTCGTGCGATTTCAGCATCATTATAACAAGCGTCCTTTGTTTTGTCTAATTCAAACGCTGATAAATGAATCATCTCTGCATGGTATTGAAATACACGAAAATAAACAAATGTTGAATTCATAAAATTTGCATTTGTGTCTAGAATCAGAAACAAATGCTTTCTCAGTTTATTTGTTCTTTCAAATGATAATAATGAGCAGACGATTTTATATATTTTTTTCAAACTACCATCTGCCCTTTTACAAACTTTTATGCAATACAGGAAAAATATCAGGATTATTTGCAAATATATTTCAGTTTATTATCGATTGTATTAACTTGAATCGGAAAAAAATTACATAGTTTGAAATTATAATATTTTTTTATATTTGTTGATTTTTTATAGGATGTTATATTTCTATTCATGATTGTAAATAATTTCATTTTGCTAATTATGAGAAGTGATCATAATTAAAGTATTAGCGTTTTAGAAATAGGTGTGTCCACTTACAAGGATTATACTGAGATTGACCCATATATCAGTCATTTTGAAGGTACTATTTAATCCATGGGAAATCGATTTATGAAATAAAAAGTTTCCATTTTTGTCATCAAGGATAAAAGTGACGCAATAGATTGTATTTAGTTAAACCGACATAAAAAATCAATGAAAGGAACGTTTAATGTGATTAGTAAAAAGTTAATGGACATTTTAATTCAGAAATAAACTTTTATCAGCTATATTTCATTCCTAACATTTTAACTGAATTTTTGCATAATTGCAGTTCTCTTTAGAGCTCGTATTTTAACTCATTTATTTAATAATGTTTCTTGCATTTTTGGTTATGTTATATCAATGTTATTCTTAAAATGATACGATTGGCTGCAAAATTCATCATATCGCTAGCAATCTTTAGTTTAAAATATTATTATAAATATACATAAATTGTAATTTTAAACTTTATTACCAAAACAAATGGATTCAGATCGCAAAAGATTTGTAAAAGAAACGGATTCAGATTAAGAGAACAAATGGATTCAAAAATTAAAATAAATTTCAGAGACATATCTGCATTTGGGAAAGAGAATATGAAATAAGTTTATAACAGCTGGTATAAAATAAAAAGGATTTATTAGAAAAGGACAAACTTGAATTATTTGACTATTTTTATATCAAATTAAATTAAATTTATTCTTTATAGGCAGCTCCATGAATTAATTCATGGTAGTTAAATCTCTGAAGTGAGTAAATTTGTTGGAGCCTTATTTCAATTTAATCTTCCAATAATATCTGTAATCTACCATACCGTAACTGTTGAGAAAGTCATTCCTTCAATGCCGATACTATATTGATTGAAGTAACTACTTTTCTGTTTATTCAGTTATCTTCTCATATGTCTTAAGATGGGATAGAATGTTTCAAAAGATTACTATAAGATAAACCTAAGCTTTAGTTTAATATAAGAAAACCCATTTCTCGAGTTTCTGATGTTGTATTAGTTGGATTAATCTTCTTTGATATGTGATACCACTTTGGAAAAGAAATCTTCGGCAATAGAATGTTTCTGGCCACTCATATGTTCTTTGATAGAAATACGCGTTTTCTTAACTTCGAATCAAATGTTATAATTGATAAAGCAGGCAAAATTACTGATGAATCTATATTAAGTTACATAAACTTACATTAACTTCGGGTCGTCTTTAGTTGTATATTACAACAGTATATTGCTTGCAGAGTTCAGTAAATTTGAAGGATTTTTTATTTCTTTAAATGCCATCCACTATATATAAAAACTTTTGTTAAAGTTATAAAATTTTATGAAATCAAATAAATAAAACTATTCAGAAATTTTATAAAATCAATCATATTCCCTCTTATGTTCAGAATTAGAGGGAATGTATGACCTATATAGAGGGAATGTGTGAATCAATGTATGAGGGAACGCATAGCACAAGAAAATTCTTAAAAATCCAGCGATCATTAGTCGCAGTAAAAATGCCAGAATTATAACTTGTTTCTTATATCATAAAAACAACAAAGGCTATAATCAAACTCGACAATTTCAATTCTGTAACGCTTGTCTTGATTGGTAGTATTAATCATATCGAAATAAACTTTCTTTAATTACCAGTAAGGATTTCCAAAACGCGTTGATTTGCCCAATACTTATTGAGACACATCAGTTTGATTAATATTGGCAAAATTAAAATGGATCTTCCGAATTAGAGGGAATCTAAGACCAGTTATACTGCGACAGAAAATTCTTAAAAATCCAGGGATCTTTAGTCGCAGTAAAAATGGCAGAATTGTAATTTCTTTCTTCAATCACAAAACCAACGAAGGCTATTATCAAATCTGACAACTTCAATTCTGGAACGCTTGTCTTGTTCGGTAGTATTTATCATACCAAAGTTAACTTTCTTTAATTGCCAGTAAGGATTTCAAAAAGGCATTGATTTATCCAATACTTATTGAGACACATCAGTCTCATTAATGTTGGCAAAATTAAAATGAAAATGAATATTTTTAAGATTATTTTATAAACGATCTTAAAAATCCGAGAGTTAAAGTTGATTGTTAAAGTTAAGTTAAAGTCGATTGTTGTCTGGCGATTCGATTGGCCAAATCCCATGCACTTGATGTAAGCGAAAATTTATTAGCTCAGGGAGTGAAATTCTCAGGGGTTTCCTACTACGGCACTTTTTTTTCAACTTAGGAGGGGGGATTTCGGCATTGAACCTTTGGATGCCTTAGAAGCACTGAAGTGAAACGTTATTTCAGGCTCGTAACTATGATAAAAGAAATACTTCCTAACTTTAGAAGAAAATTATTTCGTGGAATAGCTTGAATGCTTTTTGGGGAAAAATAATTGGATGACAAAAACACATAAGACTTTTTAAAAAGAGATGCTTTGCTAGAATACTTGTTTTATATATATTGAAAGCGTTCTCATAAACATGTTCTCAATGCAAAAATTTAGGGGGAAAAAGAGCTTTAACTAGTGCAGCACTAAAGCTTAAGTATTGGATAAAGCTCGCAAATTTATATTAAAAAGTGGTAATGGCACACAAGAACGATGATTAGCTTGAAGTAAAGATTGCGATTACGAGTTGAAATTATTCATTTCATATCAGCTAATGTGTTTATTACAAATGATAACACAAAGCCACCAGTGAATAGTAAATAATCAAAAGATTTATTATACCTAGTAAGAATAATTATTCAATAATAAAGAAAAAGGAATTGATCCTGCACAAACTAAAGCCTAGAAAAGGGGAATCAAAATACTAAACTTGTAATTCACCAAAATCAACCGATGCCTAGTCTTCCATAAATGTCGAATAGAAATTAAATAATCTCTGAATATATTAAAAGTATTTGAAGATAGAAAAGAATACATTCATTCATACTGCCGCATTGAAACGAAGCATTGCCGAGTCTGCATAGCTGCATGGTTATGATGCTGCAGTCATAGTCATGAGATCATGTGTTCGAATCCTACTAGCCTTGTTTGTTTAAGTTTTTTTTCTTTATTCCGTATTCCAGAAGATTATAGACCTTTCTTTAATATACCAGATAAGTGCTCTGTACTTTTCTTACTGTCTCCAGAAAGGTATTCTGGAACTTTCCCTACTCGTATAAAAGCTGAAGATCTCCAGTCACAGAGTTCTTCGTTCAGAGTTGAGTTAATAAATTGATTTAACTCTACTTCCTGTGCCTTCTTGAAGTCTATCTACTTGACAATATACAAGGTGGCCAGAAATAAAACACCCCTACTCTGACCTCCATGGATATCGAACTACTCAGTGTAAAGGCTCAAAATTTTGTACACATACTATTCAAAATATGGGGAAACGGATTTCACGAAAAAAAAATTAGTTCCTGAAATCACCGATAGGTGGCGCTGCACAACTGGAACTATGATCAAAAGACACAAATAATAATAAAAATTAAAATGTTTATGCGGAATGGAATGCTTCCATGCTTCCTTTTTAATTTTTCTGCCCCTTATGGAAAATAAAAATAGTAAAGAAGCTAGAACTCCCGTTGTAACTGCAATTTCATACTGTAACCAGAAAAATTTGCATAAAGCATGGTTAGAAGCCATGTTCTGGGTATAAAAGAAGTTAAAAGGTGGGGAATGTCATTCTTATTAGTGATGGCTGTCACGCTGCCAGAACGCGCTTTGCTTGTGAAGTTGTTTTACGAGAATAAAGGAAATGCTCCAGCAGCACTTCGAGAGTTTCGCCGACTTAAGGATTTGCGTAAGGGACCATTGCTTCCAAAAGCTCTCAGGAGAATGATCGCTCGATTCGAGGAAACTGGACATCTTGGAGTTCAGCCTGGTCGAGGACGCAAACCGGTTCGTTCAGATGTCGTTGAAGATGTTGCCACCGGTATTGTTGAACAGTCAATGGATAATGTTTTAGGCTGCAGTAGTGCACGTGCAGTGTCACGACACTTGGGTGTTCCCTATAGCACAGTGTGGAACGTACTCAGAAAAATGGTGCATTGTTTCCCGTACAAAATCCGCCCTAATCAACAATTGCTGGCCACAGACAGGGAGATGCGACTGACCTTTGCATTGACATTTCTTGCTAGAGTTGAAGTGGATGCATCGTGGCCGTGGCAGATTCTGTGGAGCGATGAGGCCCATTTCCACCTCAGTGGAACAGTGAACACCCATAACTGTCGCATATGGGACACGACAAACCCCCGTACCTTCCAAGAGATTCCACTCCACTCACCGAAAGTTACAGTCTGGTGTGGATTCACAGCCACATTCATCCTTGGACCGTTCTTTTTCGAAGAGGTTACTTCCAATGGCCTTGAGACATGTACCGTGACGGCCAACAGGTACAAAAGGATGCTCGAAACATTTGTTGTACCCCATTTGCAGCAGCGCCAATGCCTTGACACCATTACTTTTATGCAAGATGGAGCACCTCCACACATTGGACTCCCTGTGCAACAGTTTCTTCGCCAACATTTCACCACTGACAGAATAATCAGTCGCGCGTTTCCGACAACTTGGCCATCTCGTTCACCGGATCTTAATCCGTGTGATTTTTGGCTTTGGGGACACTTAAAAAACCTTGTTTATCGAGAACGTCTGATAACCTTGGCAGATTTGAAAGAGAGTATCAGTCTGCATGTGAGAAGCATCTCAGATGACCAGTTACGATCCGCAGTTGAACAAGCTGTCCACAGACTTCACATTTTACATCTTCAGGAAGGGAACCATATTGAGCAGCATTCCCTGCATCGATAACGTCCTTGTTTCATGTATGCTTGGTACTTTCAAATAAAATGTGTTTAAAACGTGTTTTTGTGTCTTTTCAGCATACGTCCAGTGGTACAGCGCCACCTATCGGTGATTTCTGGAACTAAATTTTTTTTTCGTGAAATCCGTTTCCCCATTTTTTGAATAGTATGTCCACAAATTTTCAAGCCTTTACACTGAGTAGTTCGATATCCAGGGAGGTCAGAGTAGGGGTGTTTTATTTCTGGCCACCCGGTATTTCAAAGAATAATAATAGATCAGAATATTTTCTATTCTTGATTAAGAAGCACTTCTTTTGGTCAATTGGATTGACAATACAACACTTTGCATTACCTTCTTCGTACTTTATTTCACCTAAATTTTTACTTGTAATTCAATTATTGTACTACAATGAATATCTCAACCAAAAATGATTCAAAATTTGACAATAAATCTTAGCTATTTTTATTACTAAGCAGATAAAAATTATTCAGCTATGTTATTAATAATTTAGATTTTGTATAAAATTGGGTTGTGTAAAGTAAACTCAATACAAACTCTCTCAAATATTCATTTCATAAAAAAGTCATATCTTTGGGTTCATTCCTTTCGATCTCTTGTAATTTCAAGAATGTCTAGCATATATTTTCCGGACCAAATATTTATTTCAAATAACTCAATTTCGGTTTTTTATTATCTATTCCAGAAATGCTAAGAAATGTATCGAAATTCTATTAATATGTAAAAGAACTGCAACAGCCATAGTATTTCCGGAAATTTTTATTGTGTCGGTGGCTTTTGTAATATCCAGAATATTATAATTTAATTCTCAGCAATCCATGAATAAATTTAACAATTGCATTTCTTTTCTACCATTGGAAAATACGGAAATTCATCATTTGCACATATATTTGATAAGATTCTACAGTGTAAAACAAGCTAAAGGATTTATCTGTAAATATCTGAATGTTATTTATGAAACATTTCTTGAAAACTGAATTATTTCTATGAAAATAAATATGAATAAATAAAAAAACAGCATGAAATTCACCCCAATACCTCATTCATATTAATAAATAATTTTAATAATAATTTCTAATTTAAAAAAATCGTTTTCGGAATGATTAAATTATGAAATATAAAAGTAAATAATGCACTTTTATTTTATATATTTACTCTTTGAAAACGTGTAACGAGCTATTCCAATCAGATTTTTTTAAATTTTATTAATTTAAACTACACACTTATCAAACCTACCTGGTCATATGTTTTTGAATTTATAGTTAATTTTTTTTTTCAGTTTAACAACAAATTAATTACAGTCCACTGCATAATATCCGGTTTGAGATTATCCGGCTTCCGTTATATCCTGCCTGGTTTTCTTTCATCTAATTATGGAATTGCAAAACCAAGCATACCATTGAATTTTTGAAAAAGTTATCAATCAGAACGAACATGGTTAATAGAGAAAGGAATGCCATTCATGAAATCTTAGCCTGACTAGATAAACATAAACTTGCTTCTTCTGCATGTAAAAGTGTTTATGCAACAGTTTTATGAAAGCTGTTAATCAGGAAAATCATTGTACTATATATAAGGACAAAAAATAAGAACAAAATAAAAACTGTGGTTTATGGTCGCTATATATTCAGCTCGTAAATAATCTTCATTTTGTGGATTCCAAGAATAAGGCACAGTGAAAAGCGTGGACCTCGTCTGACCTTGCTGTCAAGATCTTTCGGACATAAGAGGGACAATTATTTTGATCTAGTTAACAGCAAGTCTAACAACTTCAGATGTAATATGAGATTAAAAGTTTATTACTGCCACAGTCATTTAGACTACTCTCCTCAAACTAATGACTGTACCAGCGGACTGTACGGACATCAGAGGACCAATGCCAAGGCAGATGAGATACTTACATGATAAAAAAAAATTACAGTTGGAATTTGTAAAAAGATTATGCAAATAAATCTATATAAATAAAAATGAATGTCTGTCTCTATAAGTCTCTTATGCGCTGCCGTACCACTCATTCGATTGCAATGAAATTTTGAACACTTATTTCTTGCGCTTACGGGATGGTTATAGGCAAAGTAAAATTAGGTAATCTATATAAATAAAAATGAATGTTTGCCTGTATGTCTCTTATGCGCTACCGTACCACTTATTCGTTTGCGATGAAACTGAATACTTATTTCTTGTACTCATTTGTTTCTACTAAAAATGGAAAAAAATATTCGCAACCCTAAAATTTTGAATAAAGTTTTAAAAAAATATAATTACTTTTATTTATACTTCTGCTTTATATATCACTCGTGAATGTATTCATTTCCGATACTAAAATAAATACTATTCTTTCTATCATTCCTAATTAAACAAGACAGTTATTTTAAATTATATACGATATTTCCAAAATTATTTCTTTTGCTGCAGCAAAGGCCCGGGTATCAGTTAGTTCATAATAAATAATAATTCATTCAAAAATGTCAGAAAAGGAAGCCTTCGGACTGGAACAAAACAGCAGTTCCTTTGATTTTATTTGATTCTTTTCATTTATGACTTTTAATTGAACTATTGTAAATTCACGAGAATATTGTCGTGAATTTCCTCAGCAGAGCAGGTAGACAACCCTGCAAAAACCACATCTTTGCCTTTGATGAGAGGAACACCATATTGTGATGTAAAAAATTCATTTGCACACTCAGTGGCAGGAGTCATGGGATCAGCAAACTAGTAACGAACTATAAAATCAGCAACAAGTACCACTCTATAAAACCAGCTATTTCATTTTGGCCTTTTCATTCAATGCGGGTATTGGATGTCAAATTGAATCGAATCGGCATTGGTCATACTCGCTTGACACAAATATCTTTTATGAGGAAATTGAGTTTCTTTATGCTCAAAATGCCAGTGATTTTAACGATTCGTCATATTTTTATTGAATGTCAAGATTTTAATTTATATCTGGGCATGCCTACACTTTAGGGGAAGGACCCGCACAAAAATGTTTTTTAAGTTTTTAAAAGCAATTAGTATTTATCAACTTATCTAAAACGTTTCTAACCAATTGTCAGTGTTTATATGGTTTCACCATTGAACTTTTAACATCGTTGGTTCTTCATTTGCTTTTTTGAATCATCATACAATATTTGCCTTCTTGTTTAACCATATGTATGGCGCAGTATGGCCTTTCCTGGCTCTTTTGCCAATGAAACTAACCATCCGTGAGTTTCCTCAATTAATTTTAAAAATTACGAAATTTATCATGGGAAAAGTTTCTTAATTTAACCCTAAATCCTAAATTCGGTCAATTGAACAGTTTCCTTGAAAATCTCGGTAATATGAACGAATTCTAAGGTGAAAGATTTTGCAAGGACATGAAGACGATGAAGGTAAATGCGGTGCCCATATGCTGGTAGAGAATTGTTTCATCTTAAAAAAAACTGCATAAACATTCAAAAAATACATTCAAATAAGCATTTTTCCTTATATAAAACAATTTTATTGAGATATAATAAAAACGTAATACCCGGTCAAATCTGTAATATCCTGACTAAAAATTGGAAATGAGAAAATAAGGACAAAAGAAAAGTTATTTTTCCTACTCTGATATTCTTTTCATGAGAAAATAAGGACAAAAGAAAAGGTTGTTTTTCCTACTCCGATATTCTTTTCCAAAGAAAAAAATATCGGAGTGGGAAAAATAACCTTTTCTTTTGTCCTTATTTTCTCATTTCTATTTTTAGTCAGGTTTGGCGTAATGTGTTGGCGGAATTGTGCCAATACGTAGGTTGAATTCCGCCGAGGATCGAACCTGCGATGTTCGGGTTTGAAAGCCAGTAACTTATGCACTATACAATAATGGCCACCAATGTTTAGTGGTAGTTACTGGCTTATTAAGATGTCACCACAATACTCCCCTACCAGTGAGTTCGGTTGAGAGACGAACGATTTTATTGCGCCAAGCGTTATGGCTAGTATATGAGCGTTGCTGCTGCGTCAAGTGAGTCTGATGGCTTTGCGTTGGTGCGTCAAGTGAGTCTGACGGCTTTGTGTTGCTGCGTCAAGTGAGTCTGACGGCTTTGTGTTGCTGCGTCAAGTAGATCTGACGACTTTGCGTTGCTGCTGCGTCAAGTGAGTTTGACGACTTTGCGTTGCTGCTGGAGAGATGGCGCCAAGAAAGCTGTTGAAAATTCATCACGTCCGGGTCACCAATTTGGCGTAATGTGTTGGCGGAATTGTGCCAATACGTAGGTTGAATTCCGCCAAGGATCGAACCTGCGATGTTCGGGTTTGAAAGCCAGTAACTTATCCACTATACAAAAATGGCCACCAATGTTTAGTGGTAGTTACTGGTTTATTAAGATGTCACCACCTCAGGATATTGAAAATTTGAAAAAGCATTACGTTTTTTTCATCTCTCAATAAAATTATTTTATATAAGGAAAACTGCTTATTAAAAGAGTTATTAATAGAGTGCTTAGTGCCCATAACTCCCCTATTAGCACACAAATATTGTACAATTTTGTATGAGATTGATCATTCAATTGATTCAATTCATCAATAGCGAATAATGATGAGATAATTCGCAATATTGTTTAATATTGTGGAATATTGTTTAATATTATAAAATATCGTACAATATAGTGCAACAGGCTGTGCTACCTGGATTTACCATCAAATCTTGCAAACCGAAAGCTAGAAAGTAAAAATTACAGACATTTTTTTTAGTCCATGAAATACAGAAACTGTGGTCAAAATTCTTAGGTACCAAAATGTGCTTTGCCCTACGTAATAGAAATATATAATTTTGATCAAATATAAAACATAAGCATAAAATATATGAAGGCGCACAAGTCTACCAGTAATAAAAGATTCTGTTGTGAAAATAAAAAGAATCTCTGATTGAAAATTCCATATCCACAAGTAGCGCAGCCTGTTACACATTAATCTATATCTATACTTATAATAAAGCTCAATGTGTGTGTGTGTTGGCACTCTACAGGCCAGACCGTTGGACCTACAGCTACCAAATTTGGTACATGCATACCTTGGAGGTCCGGAATGTGCACCTCGGAGACCTTTTTTCGAATTTTTAATTAGAATTTGAATTAATTAAAATTTAAGCGAAATTTCGACGTTTTTTCCGTTATAACTTCCGAAAATATTATTGCACAAACATGATTTTTGCATCAATTTAAAGATCAAAAAATTAGCTTTCTAACGGTATCAGTTTTTTAAATTTATAACGTAAGCTTCTATTTTTAACGAATTTTTAAAGAAATATTTTAACCATGTTTTTATCACGTGATTGGATAAAATAAAAGAATGCCGGAAGTTCAAATAAAAAAAAATTATCATCGCAAAATAAATCTACAGAAATGCAACTTTCAGCACGTGACAGGATAAAATAAAAGAAATATAAATGTGATATTTTCTTTAAAAAATAAATGCAAAGCAAAGGATTCTAAGATCGTTTGCAATATCTGTATCATTAATTCCATAAATTATCTTTATTTACAGTAAACCTAATTGAATTTAGACAGGATATGCATTGAAATCCCGACTTAATGGCATATTTATTTAATCGTTTGCAATATCTGTATCATTAATTCAATACTTTTTTCCCTTTCTCGCTTTCTTTGAAAAAAAAACATATTTCATATTTTGGCAACATCATCGAAAAAAACATTTTTAATATTTTGGAAGCATAACCGATAGTTAAAACTGATTGATTTATAAAATTAAAGAATATTATTAGGAAAAAGGTGTTCTTTTAGAACTTTTCGTCCATCATCTTAAAGAAAATATTGCTTTCAGGCCAATCAATTCCCGGAATTACTTCTAGGCTAATGAATATGTGATTTAATTGAAAATTTTAGAATGCATTACTCATGGCGAACCAGCTGGTCGCCAAAGGCGGCTAGTGTGAAATAATATGATATTAATCAATATTCCGAAATATTATACGATATTGCGAATATTTATCAATGCCGTAAAATATTGTAAAATATTTGCATGCAACTAGGGTCATTAGTATGTTCAGTATGCTCTGTGGTTCTTCCAGATGTCATATCATGGTTCTATGTCATATTAGCTGGTACCCGGTGAATTGCTGCCGCAAAAGAAGTAATTTTGGAAATATCGTTTGAGTTTGATATAGTTACTTGTTTAATTAAGAATGATAGGAAAAGTGATATTTATTTTCTTGTCGGCCATGAATACATTCATTTAAATGGAAGGATAAAAAAGGAGAATCATAAATAGTATTTATTCTATTTTTATTATTCTATTCTACAAACAAATATTCATTTTTATGTGTTAGATTTGTGTGTTCTTTTACAATAATAAAACTTGGTGTTCTTTCGGAATAGTAATAAAAGAAACTATTTATTGTATCTCGTAATTCGTTTAATATTCGTTCAAAATTCTTAAGTTTAATGTTAAAAAATATGGTTAAAATGTCTTTCTTTAAAATTGATTTAGGATAGAAAATATATTTATACTAGGAAATTTTTAATATAGTTGAAAAGATAATTTTTTGAAAATTGAGATGGTTAAATTATTTGTTCTATAATATTTTTGGAAGTTACTGCAAAAAAATGCTAAAGTTTTATTGAATGTTTAATTAAAATTTCAAACCTATAGGATTGGTTCCACTGATAAAACTATTAAATGAGATAAAGACATTGCATTTACTTGCAATAGCTACGAAATATTAAAGACCAGCTTGAATTTAGCATCTTTACTGAATCTGTTGTGTGTCCTTAACGAGTTATTTGGTAGTTAATCCTTGGTTATAAGATGCGGTAAATAGATCTGAAAATATTTTTTATACTTCAGATGATTGCATTAAGCTTATAACCTTCGTGTAAGTGCAAGCATAATATGTTGTCGAAGTTTTATTGGAATCGGATGAGAGGTACGGCAGCGCATATATATATATATATATATATATATATATATATATATATA
>JAPMOQ010001879.1:547015-562096 GCA_026543055.1 Argiope trifasciata | reverse complement strand
ATTAATGGGTATCAGAATCAACAATGAATTTATAAACACTTATTCTTAAATATGAATAATCAAAAACTATCAGTGCAAAATATTTAATTTCTTACAATATTTTTTTTTCTCATCTTACCTATAATTTTATATTTGCAAACTAAAATAAAAAGATTATTGCATTTATATGAATATTTCTATGTGAGATTTGAGCGCTACAATTTTATTCTAAACTAGTTTTAGGAATTTCAAATTTTTCAGAATAAAAGGAACTAGTTTTAAAAGAAATTTCAAAGAAGTTGCTAAAAATCTGCTCCTCTGTTTTATGTTCTTAAGTTTGAATTAAAATTAGTTACAACACAACTGAATTAAAAATTTAAATTTGACTTTTAAAGATTAATCACCACAATTATTTGATAGTCTAATATTATTATAACATCTTTCGTAGTGGCATTTTCTTCAAAACTAGGAGCACAGATCTTCAATGCAATAAGCTCTTTGCCAACAATCTATTTTACGTGCTTTTAGAACAGAAAAACTATGGTTTTCGAAACACTGCTTTAAAATTATAACAAAATTGATCCGATAGTTGAGAGATATTCAACAATTTCAAATAAAGAACAGGTGCATATTTATAATAAATGAAAGCTTAAGCATCAATTTAGGAAAAGTCGCGACACTGAAAAATTCATTTTAAAAACTTGTGATTGATATTTTTATGTTAGGTTGGTTTAAGATATGGTTTAATATAAGGTTGTTGATAAAGTAAACTACTAAAAATCTGCTCCTCTGTTTTATGTTCTTAAGTTTGAATTAAAATTAGTTAAAACACAAATGAATTAAAAATTTAAATTTTTCTTTTAAAAATTAATTACCACAATTATTTGATAGTTTAATCTATATCTATACTTATAATAAAGCTCAATGTGTGTGTGTGTGTGTGTGTGTTGGCGCTCTACAGGCCAGACCGTTGGACCTACAGCTACCAAATTTGGTACATGTATACCTTGGAGGTTCAGAATGTGCACTTCGGAGCCCTTTCTTCGAATTTTTAATTAGAATTTGAATTATTTAAAATTTAAGCGAAATTTCGACGTTTTTCCACTATAACTTCCGAAAATATGATCGCATAAACATGATTTTTACATCAATTTAAAGAGTAAAAAATTAGCCTTCTAATGGTATCGGTGTTTTAATGTAAAACTCAAGCTTCTATTTTTAACGAATTTTGAAAGAAATATTTTAACCATGTTTTTTTAGCACGTGACTGGATAAAATAAAAGAAAACAATGACGGAAGTTCAAATAATAATAAAAAAAAAACTCATCGTAAATCAAGTCTAAAGAAATGCAACTTTTAGCACGTGACTGGATAAAATAAAAGAAATATAAAATGTGATATTTTCTTTAAAAAATAAATGCAAAGCAAAGGTTTCTACAATCGTTTGCAATATCTATATCATTAACTCAATAAATCTTCTTTATTTACGGTAAACCTGATTGAATTTAGACAGGATATGCATTGAAATCCCGACTTAATGGCATATTTATGTAATCGTTTGCAATATCTGTATCATTAATTTAATACTTTTTTCCCCTTTCTTGCTTTCTTTAAAAAAAACATATTTAATATTTTGGCAACATCATCGAAAATTTGATTTTTTAATATTTTGGAAGCATAACCGATGGTTAAAACTGACTGATTTGTAAAATTAAAGAATTTATTAGGAAAAGGTGTACTTTTAAAACTTACCATCCATCATCTTAAAGAAAATATTAATTTCAGGTCAATCAATGCCCGGAATTACTTCAAGGCTAATGAATATGTGATTTAATTGAAAATTTTAGAACGCTTTACTCATGGCGAACCAGCTGGTCGCCAAAGGCGGCTAGTATTATAATAAAATCGTTCTTAGGAGCATTTTCTTCAGGACTACGAGTACAGATCTACATTCCAATAAGTTCTTTCCCAGCAATCTATTTTATGTGTTTTTTGAGCTTCAAAACTATAGTTTTAAAACACTGCTTTAAAATTAATCCAAAATTGAACCGATAGATGAGAGATAGTCGACAATTTCAAATAAAGAACGGATGCATATCGATATCAATAGAAATGAATGTTGGTCTATATGTCTCTTATGCCTTCCTAAACCGTTCATCTGAATGCGATGAAACTTATTGCTTACATTTACTCAGCTTATTGCTTACAACTACAGGATGGTTATAGGCATAATACAATTATCTAAAATTTTAAAAAAAACTTTCGGATTTCAATCGCATCTATTTACCACGGATTAATCTCCAAATAACTCGCTGAGAAGACACAATAGATTCAGTAGAAACATTAAATCCAAATTAAAGGTTAATATTGTATAGCTATTGTACGCAAATACCATGCAAGTCATTCTCAGAAGTAACAATTTTATTACAGATTATGAGAGAAAGTTTTGGAGAGATCAATCCTCGTGGTTTTTAATTTTAATTAAATTTTAGTGTTTTTCGCTGTAACTTCCAAAAATATTATATAAAATAATTTTGCGCCATCTTGTTTTTAAAAAATTATCTTTTTTCAACTATATGTATATATATTTAATTAAAATTATAACTAATTTTAACTAAAACTTTGGAACATAAAACAGAGGAACAGATTTTTAGCAGCTTCCTTGCAATTTCTTTTAAAACTAGTTCCTTTTTTTCTGAAGAATTTGAAACCCTAAGACTAGTTTAGAATAAAATTGTAGCTTTGAGATCTCACATAAAAATATTCATATAAAATGCAATAATATTTTCATTTTTTTGTGAAATATTTTGTGAGCAGAATAGCTTACAAAATATTCCGCAATAACAGTATCTATTTATATACATTTATATATACCTAAATATTGTTATTGTAGAATATATAAAATATCTGCTGATCCGTTCAGATCTTCTCCACTTTTTCTTTTTATGCCTGCTTCTTTAGTTTTGGTTCCAGCTTTTTTGTTTTCTTTAGCTGCCTTTCGCGTATGTTCATATAAGGATCAAAAAAATTAGTGGTTAGTCCTTTAGCAGGTATTTAAATTCTGTTTTTGTATTTTAATTATGAGTTTTTTATTAGTGTAAGCCACTTTGGGGACACACACATAATCATCATAGGAATATCTGAATAATATTTCAATATGCATATACATCAATCTATTGTAATAAGTCATCGACTAGATGATTCATGTAGATTAAAAGGTGATTAGAAATAAAGATTTGGTTACCGAAGTATTGATTATTATTGAATTTATTGAAATTGATTATCGAATATTTGATTATTTTTTTTTAAAACTGATAACTGAAATGTGCTCATTTAGTTTTTGTAAACTTGGAGGGTTTAGTTAGTTTAGTTTAGTCATATTAACGTCCCGTTGTAAAGCAACACAAGGGCTATTTTGGGTCGGAGCTTGTCATTTTGAACCATGGTCAGATGACGAGGACAGCCCCAGAGCTGGCACCCCCTTCTCCACACCACGCCAGCTGGAGGACGTTTGGCCTGACAGATGTAACGTGCAAGAGACCCCCTCACACGACGGTTCTTCAGTGAAATCGAGTCTCGAACCTGCAACCCTTCGGTTCCGTAGCCGAGACCTTACCACCGTTCCATTATATATACCTAATTGCTGTTATTGTGGAATATTTTGCTAGCTATTCTACTGATCCATTTAGACCTTCATTTTTTCTTCTTATGCCTGATCCTTTAGCTTTTATTCCAGCTTTTTTTTATTTTCTTTAGCTACCTTTAACGTAGGTAGCTAAAGCATATAAGCACCAAAAAAAATTTTAGTAGATAGTCCTTTGGCAGTTATTTAAATTCTAATTTTGTATTTTAATCAAAAGCTTTTTATTGGTGTTAGCCACTTTTGGCACACACCTAATCAGCATCGGAATAAATAAATAATCTTCCGACATGCATATACATCAAACTATTGTAATAAGTCATCGATTAGATGATTCATGTAGATTAAGAGGTGATTAGAAATAAAGATTTGGTTATTGAAGTATTGATTATGATGGAATTAATTGAAATTGATTATCGAACATTCGATTAATTTTAAAAAAACTGATAACTGAAGTATTTTAAATTTTTTTTTGTTAACTTTGAGGGATTTGCTTATCAAATGCATTGCATTGGTTTAGTGTTGGAATTGGATAGATATATTTAGAATCAAAACTTTAATACACAGCATTTTTCAAGGCCAAGTTCGATTGCATGAGCAGTTTTATTAGTCTTATGATTATGTTATATGAATTCCATTTAAAATCCCGAAAGCCAAACCAATCTCCTTATGAATTATTTCGTCTCCCTCTGTTCCATCATTGCTCTGTGAAATTCCCTCCATTGATAAAGTATGGTGTTTGCACTCAATAAACAACTCAATTTTTTACGAAATATTCAGTCTCAAGATTTTAAAAATACCCCACGTTTCAGGTCTCCCTGAAAGGAAAAAAAACGCTTTTTTGGATTAGAAGGATTATTCAAATGTTACAAACATGCTGAAGGCGGTTTTTGCAAACATTCCAAACATTGACGATGTCAAATGAGTTTCTATGTTGCCCTCAGAAGCGTTTTTTTTTTTGTTGTTGTTGTAGAATTGCGCAAGAAAAAAAAACTATCAACATGATATTTTTCATTAAAAGATGTCACAAATATTTATGTTTCGTTAAGAAAGTGACAACATCATATGGATGCTTCAATTGCCAAAATCGATTAACTCCATAAAACAAGAAGTTGAGAAAAATGATAAAATATTACATACTGTTTTTCAAAATTATTTTCAAATAAAAAATTTGAAAATATGATATAGACTGTATTATTGCAAATGTCTATTTGATTTGACGACATATAGAAAGTATAAGATGGAATATACTTGGAGTAATTATTATTATTACTTCAATTTTTTCGTGAATGGGGGAGTTAATCGATTTGGCAAGTGAAAGTAAATTATTAATTCAAATTCAGTCTTTGAATTATTCTTTTTTAGGGAAAAAATCATTATATAAACATATGTTTTATAAAGAGTTTAGCACAAATGAATAATAACTATTTTGTTACTCTTACATAATATTACGAGTATTATTACTTTGTTTAAATTGCGTTATCGTCATTATAAATGATGTCATCTTCGTTAGCTGTATTTGAGCTCCCATCCCGTCGATTTGTCCTTAAAGTTTTAGAATACTCGTGTTTAATAGGAGGAATAAATTTCAACAAGTCCACTATATATTTACTCTTTTCTCTTGTCACTGTTCTACGTGTTGGATGAAACAAATGCTGGATCGCATTTTTCAGACATAATGGTCAACTGCTACACTTTTTCATATACACTGATGGAAAAAAAATCCCAAAACTAGGAAGGAGCTGTGCTAGATAAACGAAAATTGGTAGGCGTGTTTATAAATCTGAAAGATGACGTCGATTCAAATTTCGAGCTACGCGCGTAAGTGTGGCGCTAGTAGCGACACCATGAACATGCAAATGAGGTTTGCTCTAAATAAGCGCTGTAAGGTTCGTGATCGTTATTTACAGTTGAGATTTGACGCAGTGGGTTAATGTAAGTCAAGGATGCCTCTGAGAAGATGAAGAAGCCATTATCAACAGCTCACTGAGTTTGAATGAGGTCGTGTTGTAGGGCTACGAGAAGGTGGGTTTTCTTTCCGCGATATTGCTGAAAGACTTGGCAGGAATGTATCCACTGTGCATGAGTATTAGCGGCAGTGGTCAAGGGAAGGTACTGACGCCCTGTACAGTGCATTCCACTGACTCCAAACCACTGCCGTTTGCGACGTGAGTGGTGTCAAGCTAGAACTCATTGGAGGGCGGAGTGGAGATCTGTTGTGTTTTCTGCTGAAAGCCGGCTCTGCCTTGGTCGCAATGATAACCGTTCGTTGGTTAGAAGGAGACCAGGCGAACGCCTGCTAGTGACCTGTCTGTGGCTTAGACACACAGGGCCTACTCCTGGAGTTATGGTTTGGGGACCAATTTCGTATGACAGCAGGAGCACTCTCGTGGTTATCCCACGCACCCTGACTGCAAATTTGTACGTCAGTCTAGTGACACAACCTGTTGTGCTACCATTCATGAACAGCATTCAAGGGGGTGTTTTCCAACAGGATAACACTCGCCCTCATACCGCTGTTGTAACCCAACATGCTCTACTGAGTGTCGACATGTTGCCTTGGCCTGCTAGATCACCAGATCTTTCTCCAATCGAGCACGTATGGGACATCATTAGATGACAACTCCAGAGTCATCCACAACCAGCATTAACCGTCCCTGCATTGACTGCCCAAGTGCAACATCCCACAAACTGATATCCGACACCTGTACGACACAATGCATGCACGTGTGCATGCTTGCATTCAAAATTCTGGCGGTTACACCGGTTACTAATGTACCAACATTTCACATTTGAAATGGCTCTTCTCGCCAATGGCTCTACCTGTGATCTTGAAACTTTAATCAATTAAATATGTTACCTAGACAAATGCAATCCTAAAATTTCATTACTGTACAATAATTTTTTCTTGGTGTTGGGATTTTTTTTTTCCATCAGTGTATTTACGGCACTAAATTCGGTATCTTCGTTAATGTCATACTTAAATTGTATCAGATGAGGTTTCGGCTTTTCTAATATTATCCAGTGCATTTTGAGCCCATTTACTGGTGTAACTGTAACTGATACCTTTCTATTATCGGTAGAATTTTCTAAAGTACTTCTAGAGAAAGAGTCCCGATGCATCATTTGAATCATATGAAACGGTGCTTTCTTTTTACAGGTTTTTATTACATTATACCAATCTTCTGGCGAAAAGATATTCTGAAATTTTTTTGCTTGAGATTCGATGATAGCAAATTGTGAATCATTAGGCAAGTAACTAGGGAATAATTTGAGGAGAGGAATATAGTGCATCTGGTTAAATAGATTTTTATTATGATATAAATACATTTTAGTATGGAGTTAAACAGATTGGCCTCTGACATGAATTATTTATTATTCAATGGCTAAAACGATTTTGTCATTTAGTGGTGTTAATACTTATTAGTAGAGAAATTTGTTTTGAATTTGTACAGTTAGGAGCTAATGAAGTGCTTTGATATTAAAATTTAATAAAATTCCAAAAACGGAGTTAATCGATTTGGCAAGTGAAACATTCAAATGAGACTCTATGTAGTTCGCGGAAAATATATTTTTGGAGAGCTACATAGAAAAATACAAATTGAATGCATATAGTTAGATGTAAAAGGACTTAAATACACAGCATTTTTCAAGGCCAAGTTCGATTACATAAGCAGTTTTATTAGTCTTATGATTACGTTGCATGAATCCAAATTAAAACCCCAAAAGCCAAAGCCAATCTTCCGATGAATGACTACGTCTGCCTCTATTTCATCATTGCTCTTGATTGACTACGAAATTCCCTCCATTGATAAAAGAGGATATTTGCTACTCAAGAAATAAAGCCATTTTTGACGAAATTTTCAGTCTCGAGATTTTGAGGATTCTCCACATTTGAGGTCTCCCTGGGATTTAAAAAAAAGAAAAAAAAAAAAAAGTATTTTTGGAATTACAAGGATCCTTCAAATATTACAAACATGATGAAGCGGTTTGTACAAACTTTGCGAACACTGACGATGTCAAATGAGTTTCTATGTCGCCTTCCGAAATAAGTTTTTTATTTTTTTTTATAACTGCAAAGAAACATCCACTCAACAATTTTTCATTAAAACATGTGAGAAATATTTATGTTTCGTAAAGAAACTGACGATGTCAAATGAGATTTTATTAGTCCACAGAAAATATATTTTTGGAGAACTACATAGAAACATACCAACAACACTTTTTCTTGAAAAAGCTCGCAGAAACATGTTTGCTTCCTAATTCTCCTTTGCGTGATGCTGGAACTTTCTATCATAACATTTACTGTACAAAAAAGTGTGCAGTAAATTGATTGTTGGCAACTTTTTCACGACTATGAAATAGTTGCCAAAAATAATCAAATGTCACAAATAATGGGTTTGAACTTTTTGTTCCGTTGCTTGTTGAGGTTGAAACTAACTTGGAATTTTTTGAATATTTTTTATGACTAATCTGATTTTTTTTGGTAACCAGCGGGTGACCTAGCTCCGCTCGGAGATAACAGGTATCGAAGCTAACTCGAAGATTTAAATTTTCAATTGTGATTTATCAAAACAATACATGCCATAAGAAAATTTGTGAAACCATTGGTGAAAAGATAACCGGTTAAAGTGCACCATTGTAAACTATTCTAAACAAAGTTAGAGTTTGGAAAGGGAACTATTCTATACAAAGGTAAAGTAAAGGTAAAGATTGAAGTGGGTTGAAGTTCAATATTTTTGACAAATTTATTTAGAAAAACCAAACATATATACATATATAAGAAACATATTATAAACCTATAACAGCATAAACATAAAACTTTATTAGTTCGCCATATTGGCTATAGATGGCAGCACGTTACCACTTGAAAATTTAAGTAGCCATTATGGCGAACTAATAAAGTTTGAAAATATCCTATCTGTAACTCCGAACTGCTCGACCGTAGCGCTTCAAAACAGGCGCCAATCGATTCCTCGTGGCCAAAAACCCCAGACCCCCAAGTTTACCGAAGTTTATTAATTCTGGGGCGATTTTCGACTTGGCAACCATTCCTCGTATTATAGTATAAGATAAAAGCAATAATGAGTAGAGAAATTTAGAAGAGAGATCCATTGAAGATTTTGTACTGAGCTTAACACAAAAATTTGCATAATAAATGATATTTCCATCCAATTGTTTCTTAATTGTTTTATAATAAACTAGCTGGTACTCGGCGCGTTACTACCGCCGAAAGAAATAATATTAAGCGCAAACAATCAATAGTTTTGCAATGTTTTATCAAAATAGGATGAACGGTACGATAGTGTATTAAATACGAACAAACAAATATTCATTTTTATATATTAGATTTGAGTATTCTTTTAAAATTGTAAAATTTGGTATTCTTTCGGAATGTTAATGAATGAAACGATTTATTGTATCTCGTGATTCGTTTAATATTCGCTCAGAATCCTCAAATTTAATTTTAGAAAATGCGATTAAAATATTTTCTTTTATAATTAATTAAACATAGAAAATATATTTATACCATAATGACGTTAATATAGTTGAAAGGATAATTTTTTAAAATTAAGATGGTGCAAAATTATTTGTGCTACAATATTTTTGGTGATTACTGCGAAAAATGCTAAAATTTAATTAAAATATAAAACCCCCAAGGTTGGTCTCCCCCAAACTTTCTTGCATAATCTGTAATAAAGTAGGCACTTCTGAGAGTGATTAGCATGACATTTGCGTACTATAGCTACAAAATATTACCCTTTAACCTGAATTTAGCATTTCTACAGAATCTACCGTCTCCCCGGTGAGTTATTTGGAGATAAATTCTTGATAAATAGATGCGGTTGAGATTCCTTTTTTTTACTTAATTTTAGGTAATTGTACTATCCCTATAACCATCCCGTAGGTATAAGCAATAAGCTAAGTTTCATCGCAATCGGATGAACGGTTTAAGAAGGCATAAGAGACATACAGACAAACATTCATTTTTGTTTATGTATATATAGATATTTATAGTAGGGTTTTTTAAACACTGATCACCCTGATTATTATATCACCTAGATTTATTTGACACAAAAAAAGAAAGAATCATGCTTAGAAGGGTTAAAGAAACTGACAGTCATTTTTGTTTTTTTGTTTCCTTCTTTTTTGAGAAATGTTTTATTTACTCGCATTTGCAGATTTTATGTCATTGAAAATTGATTGTCCGGGTATTATTATACTGATGAGTAATTTGTGTCAGAAACTGTACATGATAATTACTGCAACCAATTTTCATTAATTTTTGTACATGTCTCACTGGAAAGGATTATCTGACTCTTAATAAACGTATTCAATTGCTTGGGATCTGGTTATAAGATTTTATGTCATTTAAAACTGATTATCAGGGTGTTATTATACTGATGAGTTGTTAGGGTCAGAAACTGTACATGATAATTACTGCAACCAATTTTCATTAATTTTTGTACATGTCTCACTAGAAAGGATTATCTGACTCTTAATAAACGTATTCAATTGCTTGGGATCTGGTTATAAGCCGCCAAAATAAATGTAACTGTCCGTTATCTAAGAATTACTCTCATTTGGCGAAGATTTAGTTCTGATTGAATCATTGTTGGCGAAAACTCTTCACCGTAAAGGGAACATTGAATTCGGAAGCTCGATTTACATGGCTTTGAATTAACTTGACAAATTTGCATACTTAGCTAGATTTCCTTTCATTAGGTTTCAAGACAATGAAATTCCTACGAACATTGCGAATTAATTTGTTAGGAAATAAGCTATAGAATTTAAAATAAATAGAAGTAATAAATACCTCAGGTTTATTTCATTTCATTTAACAGTGGCTTATTTTCATTATTATCTAATAAGATGACGCCTTCGGTTTTGAAAATAAGTTTATGTCTTGAATTAACTAAGATCCCGTAAAATGCTTGAGATAATAATGAATTCTAAGCAATTTTTAGATTGAATTGCAACATTTATGTGTGATTTAAATTCTAATTTATTAATTTTAATATACGATAATTCAAGGTACAAACAGCATACAGGTATATCAGTAAAGTAGCAACTATTTTAGTACGATTACTTGAATTAATTAGATTTGGTCCTCTATTTGAAATTAAAAGAACATAATCTTGGATAGAATTTGTATTTTCCCGCCATTTCCAGATAGCAAGACCACAAAATTGAAATATTTCTATCCAAACTTCTATATCGCGACGACTTGGGAAAATCCCAATAACAAATCTAACATGCATTCGACCCACATACGAAATGAACTTAGGTAAAATAGGGTCTAGAACCCGTAATCTATCAACAACTAAAATAAAACTTCTGTTCTAAAATAAAAATTCTGATTAAAAAAATTTAATATACGATAATTCAATGAACAAACAGCGTAATGTATATCAATAAAGTAGCTAATATTTTAGTACGAATACTTGAATTAATTAGATTTGGTCCCCTTCTTGAAATTAGAATTAAAAGAAGATAATCTTGGATAGACTTGTATTTTCCCGCCATTTCCAGATAGCAAGACCACAAATAAATTGAAATCTTTCTCTCCAAACTTCTATGTTGCAAAGACTTGGGAAGATTCCGACGATAAATCATTTGCATTAGTCTCATACATGAAGTGAACTTTGGTAAAATAAGGTCTTGAACCCGTAGTTTATCAACAACTAAAATAAGACTTCTCTAACCCTAGCTCCAACTAATATTTGGAAGTTTTTTTAGTAGTATTTCTAAGAATCGACATAATCTTGGGATAGGAAATGTGACTTATTTGTGGGCACACTTTTTAGCTATTTATATTTTTTACTTGCTTATTACATCATAAGAAAATAATTTAATTATTTTTTTTTTTTTTAGAAATTTGAATTATTGCCTTTTTTGCTGAGGTATGAAATATCATAGATGTTATAGAATTCAACAAATCAGGCTGGAATGTATAAATGTGTAAACAGTGTAATGACAGATAAGACTTTTAATGGTTTTATTAGAATTTTATACAAATATTTTACTTTTCGTTGTGTTATTAACTTGTTTAATTTATTGCTACATACATTTGCAATTATTTGTTAATCTTTAATTATCTTATGAACAAAAATAAACCAACTAATACAGAAACTAAATTTTCAGTTAAAATTTAGTTCCAAAGCACAAGAGTAAAGTTTAATTAAAATATAAAACCATCAAGTTTGATCTCCCCAAAACTTTCTCGCATAATCTGTAATAAAGTTGTTACCTCTGAGAATGAGTTTGCATGACATTTGCGTACTATAGATTCAAAATATTAACCTTTAATTTGGATTTAGCATTTCTGCAAAATTTGTCCCCTCGGAGAGTTATTTGGAGATTAATACTTGGTAAATCGATGCAGTTGAGATCAATTTTTTTTTTAATTTTAGATCATTGTACTATAACTATAATTATCCCGTAGGTGTAAACAATAAGTCGACTAAGTTTTATCACATTCAGATGAACAATTTAGGTAGGTATAAGAGACATACAGACAAACATTCATTTTTATTTATATAGATATGCTGAAAACCAACTAAACATTAAAATAGCACGCTAATCTAGTTAAAGTAAACTCCTACAACAAATGTCCAATTTTATGCAGTAAATGTTGTGGTAATAATCCAGTCTTGAATGAATACGTGAGTGCAATATTCTACTAATCAGTTATGAGATTATTGTCTTAATGACACTATAATTTCAAATTCAATATTTATGCATAAAATGAATTAGATATTATACAGGGTTCGCCAGAGAATTTTACTTATTTGAAAAAACTCCCAATCGGTGAGTTGAGTGGGTAGAGGGGTGATAGGTGGTGCTACTGGAGGGGGAAGTCCCCAAGTTTGTTTATCCCTCTAATCAGTTACCATCATGCTCTGTTCTAGAGCACAGAGGGCCTTTGCGGTCGAGAACTTTCTAACGGTCGCTCACTTGTTGCTATGCTATGTGCCTTCCGCGCTCGCTTTAAAATTCCTCTTCACAGACCCGTTCCTGGCCGTAATTCGATTCTGTCGTGGGTTAACTCATTTTGGGAGTGTCTCTAAACCCAGAAATGGATATCAACGGACCACCAGAACTCCGGAAAATGTCGAAAGAGTGAAGCAGTCAGTTCTGCGTTCGGCACGCAAACACGCAGCTGTTCTGGAAATTTCTGATACCACTCATCGACAAATTCTCCATCAAGACATTCCATTTCATCCCTATAAATTGGCTGTTGTGCAAGAATTAACTAAACGTGATTTTTTTGCCCGTCAAAATGCATGTGAAATGCTTCTTGACAACCTGACAGAAGATGCTGTCGTTTTCTTTTTTTCAGTGACGAGGCTCACTTTGAAATCCCTGGTTTATGTCTTTCGACCACGGATCATAGCTCACCTCAAGAACAACATTCGCGACGCCATTGCCAACATACCGATTGATATGCTGCAAAGAGTAGACACGAACTTCAAAACTCGGCTTAATCAGTGTATGTGCAATGGGGGGGGTGCGCCATTTAACCGATATCATTTTTTAAATTAAATGGGGGGAAAATGGGATGTTGTGTTTTCAAAATAAAAGAAAAGAATTAAATCAATAACTGAGTACTTTTATCTTTATTGACCTTTCAAATAAGTGAGATTCTCTGGCGGATCCTGTAAAAGAAATTCAAATGAAAACGAATGCATAGTTAGATTGAGGGTATTGGAATTGAAAACATAAAAAGGTAGTCGAATTCTTTTGTATTAGGTAAAATGTCGGATTCATGTAATTAAGGAAGAAAAAAATTTCAATTAAGTCGGAAACAAATCTGAACAAAAGTGCATAAATGTTTTACCTTTGATCTCATGAAACAAAATTACCCCGACCAAATGCAATTTCACCTTCCAAAAAGAGTCTCTTTGACAGACTTCTTTATTAAATTTACATCCTCTTACAAGCAATGAATCACATTTTGGTTTCATTTAAAGGCCCGCCAATGGCCATAAATTTCGTGAATTAAATGGAAAAGAATTGAAGCAGAACATCAAAAACATGTTTTATTTTTAGGCTTGGAATTAGTTTTTGGGAGCATTTAGTTCCCATTCCTGTTTTGTAGTTGTTGCTGTTGTTGTTTCAGTGCAGAATCAGACTGGGTTTTTGTATATTAAAGATCAGTGAACTATTGGTCAATACTGAAGGAAAAATTGTATATTTTGAATCAAAATCCTAACATTTAGAACAATAGAAGAGTCTGCAGTTATCATTTTTATCCATAACAAGTAAATTGTATTTCAAATAAGATAAATATTTCCTGTGCATGAAAAGTCAAAATATGAATAGTGTTAATGACTTTTAATTTTTCAATTCTTTAAAATAAATTACACTGTATAAAAAAAATCCATAAAACTCTCTCCGTTTCTCATTGGAGGACTCCTAAGTTTGGATAAATCCTTATAGCTTTAGACTCCTAAATTTGGATAACTCCTTATAGTTTTAGACTCCTATTTCTAATAAGATAAATATTTCCTCTACATGAAAAGTCAAGTTAACGAGGTTTAATTTTTGAATTCTTTAAAATCAATTACACAATATAAAAAAATCCATAAAAACTCTTCGTTTCTCTTTGAAGGATTCCTAAGTTTAGATAATTTCTTATAGTTTTGGACTCCTAAGTATTTCTAATAGGATAAATATTTCCTCAGCATGGAAAGTCAAAATATGGATAGTGTTAACAAAGTTTAGTTTTTCAATTCTTTAAAATAAATTATACAATATAAAAAACCCATAAAACTCTCTTTGTTTCTCATTGTATAACTTCTAAGTTTGGACAAAGTGCCGATGGAAGTTATAGCCTGTACATTTGTAATTTAAAAACAAATAAGCCTAAAAATTTTCTCTTCATAATTTCTTGATGTCCAAATATTATTAGTAAGGCACTGGAAACCTTTTGACCATTTATTAGCTGGCTTTATTATCGGAGATTGTTAAGAATTTTTTTAAAAGTAATTTACCTGTTAAATGTTTCCAATCATTCGTAAACTGACGAAGCAATTCCACGAATTTAGTTATGCCGTAAATACTGAACACTACTTCGATACTCAAACTAATAATATTAAGGCGACACAGTACTCGTAAAATCGTCAAAAAATCGATTTTTTTTTATTGGCTCGTATGATAAATTATCTCATTCTAAATGTGCCTGCAAAATTTTAGAGTCATAGCTTTATTTTGTATTAAGTTCTTGAAGAATTTTTGATGCATGACAGAAGAATAATAATGAAACTGCATGCGAGTGTTGCTCACAAAGATAAAAGAGCGGATGAAAATTAATTCTCTAAATTCGATATCTTTTTGAACCATATGAGAATCTAGGATCAAAAATAAAAACAATATTTTTTTAAATATTTTTGCTAATAAACGAAACTGCATGCGAGTATTGCTCACAAAGATAAAAGAGCAGACTAAAATTAATTCTC
>JAPMOQ010001879.1:510708-522403 GCA_026543055.1 Argiope trifasciata | reverse complement strand
TTAAATAGCATAAACGAATGAAAAATTCAAATACCAATCTTATTTCGAAGTAAGATATTTTCCTGTTTAGTTTTATTAGAGATTTGCAATATGTATTCCTGTTTTGTTAAAATAATCTTTTCCCAAATATATTCTTTTAACAAGAATTAAATCCTTAAAGATGTGCTTTTATTGAATATTTTGATTATTAATGGATAAAGTTTAAGAATATATATTTTTTTATAGTTAAGCGCCAAAATTCCCAATAAATATTTCCAATTTGCTCAAAAGAAATACGACCGCCTCTTGTATTTTTACTTCAGTATTAAGAATAAAGAATCTCCTATGATCACGATGTTGCTGTGAGCTCGGCCATAGCGCATGCGCGGCGGCCATATTGTTACGCTCTAGTGGGAGAAACAGTTACTTCAATTCTCCTCGTAGGAATATTCGGTAGTGCGTTTCCTTGGTAATAGTACTTCCATGGATATAATATCTTCACTATCAGCTTGGAAAAATTGAATTTGATAAAGACCTCGAAAAAGAAGCATTGTGGAGATGATATTGGCGGGATTGCGCCAATGTTGAGGTTGAATTCAGCCAAGGATCGAACCTGCGATGTTTGGGTTGGAAGTCCAGTGAATTATGCATTCGACAAAAGCGATCGCTGATGTCTAGTAGCTGTTACAAGCTTAATAAGATGTCACCACAGCATAAATATTGCAAATGCACCTAAGATTTTTTATAAATCTATTTTAAAGTAGATGTTTAGCAAATCTATGTTTTCTAATTGCTGTTCATTTTTTTTTAGACAATTAATGAAAAATCAAATTGAAATAATAGAGCCTGGGGCTTTTAAAGGACTTGAAAATCTCCGTTGGCTGTAAGTATCAATAACCTTTATGATCACAATGTATATTTTTTACATCAAATTACTTCATTGTATGGATAAATTTAAATTTTTTTGTAGTCTCCTGCAAAACAACCACCTCAAAGAACTGAATATGACAGTCTTGGAAGACATACAGTCTATTGAAGTCTTGTAAGTATTCTTATCATCAAACATATTAAAAATAATCTTTCGATTTTAAATAGATTCTAAATTAGAAATAGATTAACAATCAAAAACACTTTGTTAATTACTTGAATGCACACAATTTACACATTTGAGAGCAGAAATAATATCAATTACTTTGAGTTCTTTTAAGCAAATTTGAACGATTTGAGCTCGTTGCATTATATTAATTAAAAAGGAAGATTTTTATGTTCTTGACTCTAGCTTGCTTCATATTAAGAATGTTCGATACAGTCTATTGAAGGCTTGTAAGTATTCTTATCACCGAACATACTGAAAATAATCTTTCGATTTTAAATTGAGTCTAAATTAGAAATTGAGTAACAATCAAAAATACTTTGTTAGTTACTTCTATAAACACAATTTACATATTTGAAAGCAGAAATAACATCTTCGAATACTTTGATATCTTTCTAGCAAATATGAACGATTTGAGCGCGTTGCATTATATTAATTAAAAAGGATTTTTTTTATGTTCTTGACTATAGCTTGTTTTATATTAAGAAAGTTTGATACAGTTTATTTAACTCTTGTAAATATTCTTATCATCGAATATATTGAAAATATTTTTTTCATTTTAAATAGAGTCTAAATTAGAAACAGGAAAACAATCAAAAACATAGTTACTTGTATGCACACAATTTACACATATGTGAGCAGAAATAACATCTTCGAATACTTTGAGTTCTTTCAAGCAAATTTGAACGATTCGAGCGCGTTGAATTATATTTATTAAAAAGGATGATTTTTATGTCCTTGACTATAGTTTGTTTCATATTAAGAAAGTTTAAGGATATTTCAAGACATTTGTTTAAAGCTAATAAATGAGAGCGCTTAAATATTTAACTGAATAAGCCCCAAAAAGTCAGATGTTACTCAAATGTGCAAGATTACTCAAATGTGCAAACGTATATAAGTTTTCGAAAGCCATTTTACAAAACTTCATATGTCCATTTTCCAACTATTCGGTTCAAAGCACTAGCTTTTTTTCTTCTATATTTCATATTCTTATCTCAGATGATCTAAATAAGAATACATCTAAAAAAAGAACCACTTCCAAAATATACATTTATTTCTAGGGATTTGACGGACAATAGATTGACTCAACTTGGAATGTTCCCGCCGCTCGACAAGCTATTTTGGCTGTAAGTATCAATGCATAGATTATTTTGTAATATTTTGTGATTTATTTCATACTAGCCGCCTTTGGCGACCAGCTGGTTCGCCATGAGTAATGCGTTCTAAAATTTTCAATTAAATCCCATATTCATTAGCCTTGAAGTAACTCCGGGCATTTATTGGCCTGAAATTAATATTTTCTTTAAGATGATGAACGGAAAGTTCTAAAAGAACCCGTTTTCTTAATAATATTCTTTAATTTTATAAATCAGTCAGTTTTAATTATCGGTTATGCTTCCAAAATATTAAAAATGTATTTTTTGTGATGTTGCTAAAATATTAAATATGTTTTTTGAAAAAAAGCGAAAATGCGAAAAAAAATTATTAAATTAATGATACAGATGTTGCAAACGATTATAGAAATATGCCATTAGGTCGGGAGTTCAATGCATATCCTGTCTAAATTCAATCAGGTTTACCGTAAATAAAGAAGATTTATTGAATTAATCATTTAGATATTCCAAACGATAATAGAATCCTTTGCCTTGCATTTATTTTTTTAGAAAGTATCACTTTTTATATTTATGTTATTTTATCCAGTCCCGTGCTGAAAGTATCATTTCTTTAGACTTGATTTACGATGATAGTTTTTTTTATTATTATTTAAACTTCCGTCATTGTTTTCTTTTCTTTTATCCGGTCACGTGATCAAAAAAACATAGTTAAAATATTTCTTTAAAAATTCGTTAAAAATAGAGACTTAAGTTATACATTAAAACACTGATACCATTAGAAAGCTAATTTTTTAATCTTTAAATTGATGTTAAAATCATGTTTGTGCGATAATATTTTCGGAAGTTATAGCGGAAAAACGTCGAAATTTCGCTTAAATTTTAATTAATTCAAATTCTAATTAAAAATTGGAAAAAAGAGCTCCGAGGTGCACATTCCGGACCTCCAAGGTATACATGTACCAAATTTGGTAGATGTAGGTCCAACGGTCTGGCCTGTAGAGCGCCAACACACACACACACACACACACATTGAGCTTTATTATAAGTATAGACTAGCTGGTACCCGCCGCGTTACTATGGCAGAAGAAATAATTTTGGAAATATCGTTTGGAATGTGAAATAGTTATCTTTTTTTAATTAAGAATGAAAGGAAGAATGATATTTATTTTCTTGTCGGCAATGAATACATTCATTGAAATGGAAGGATATATAAAGGAGAAGCATAAATAATATCAATTATATTTTTATTATTCTATTCTACAAACAATAATTCCCTTTTATATATTAGATTTGTGTATTCTTTTAGAATCGTGAAGCTTGGCGTTCTTTCACAATGGTAATGAAAGAAACTATTTATTGTATTTCGTGATTCGTTTAATATTCATTCAGAATTCTCAAATTTAATGTTAGAAAATATGATTAAAATATTTTCTTTTAAAGTTGATTAAACGTAGAAAATATACTTATACTATAAAATCTTTAATATATTTTAAAAGATAATTTTTTGCCGTGCAGATGGTGCAAATATGGTGTACTATAATATTTCGGGAGTTACTGCGAAAAACGCTAAAATTTTATTAAATGTTTAGCTAAAATTTCAAACCTATGGGATTAGTTCTCTTGGATCTTTCTCGCACTCTCTCTAATAAAGCTGTTTTCTCAGAGAACGACTTACATTACATTTACTTACAATAGCTACGTAATATTAATGTCTAGCTTGAATTTATCATCTTTACTGAATCTGCTGTGTCTCCTTGGCAGGTTATTTGGTGGTTAATCCATGGTTAATAGATGCGGTAAATAGATCTGAAAATATTTTTTACACTTTAGATTACTGTATTACGCTTATAACCATTCTGTAAGTTCAAGTAATAAGTATTCTAAGTTTTATCGGAATCGATTGAGCAGCACGGCACCACAAAGAGACAGACAGACAGACAAACATTCATTTTTATTTATATAAATAATAATTTGCTAGTGCGTAAATAAAAGAGACGTGCAGTTCCCACAAAATTTGGATTTGAAAAAGCTATGATCATTTTAAACAGTTTCAAAGCATACTTGAATAAAGTAAAATATCAAGAGTTACGAATTAGTATTACTATTATAACAAATTATTTGAACTATAAACCTGTCGGAACAGGCGTCCTGTGACGTTTCTGTTTTCAAATGCATTTTGAGATGCTATTCTTGTTTATTTTCTAAGCTTCTTGTTTTTCATCTAAGCGGATATTATAGAGTATTTAATCAATGTTAAATTCCGGCTCTTTTTCCTCTTCTAGAGGTCTGGATTTGGATTTAAAAAAGCTATGATCATTTTGTTGTTGTTGTTGTAATACCACTTGGTCAAACCAAGCCGAATAAGCAGAGCTGTTTCGATTAAGGCACAGGTGTGCGCCTTTCATTGTTAACGAGCCCCGTTCAGATGAAAGTACGACTTTGCTCGAACACACACGACACAACCCTTTTTAGGGGGCGGTCAAATTCATTCATACACTCATTCATCCATCAGCAAGTCAGAATTTAGATCCAAATCAGAGACCGACTCATCCCTGATTCAGTACCCCCAGAGGTATCGTCTTGTTATGGGAACTTGAAGGATGTTGCAGTTACGACCTATTTAACATGCCCCAACTGCCATTAGCCAATACAGCGATCTTTGGACTAGACGAGGACAAAACCCGCGACCTTTCGGTTACGAGACTGACGCTCTACCAACCAGGCTACCGCGGCCGTAGTCATTTTAAACAGTTTCAAAGCATACTTCAATAATCAAGTGTTATGAATTGGTGTTACTATTGTCGCAAAATGCTTTGTACAAACATATTTTTACAAGTCTTTAACATGTTGAAGCAGGCGTCCTGTGACGTTTCTGTTTTCAAATGCCTTTTTAGATGTTGTTCTTGGTTATTTTCTAAGCTTCTCATTTTCCTTCTAAGCGGATATTATAGTGTATTTAATTAATGTATTAATGTTAATTCCGGCTCTTTTTCCCCTTTCTAGAGGTCTGGGAAATAACAGAATTGAAAGAATAGCAAAGTCAACATTTAGAGAACTTACGTCCTTAGAAGTGTTGTAAGTAAATATTTATTTTAAAACAAAACAAAATGTTTGTCTTATTTAATAAAAATATTTACATATTTTGACCTTTATAAAAGAGGAGAAATTTTTGAATAATAAATTTTTACTTTCGACATAGTTCAGTTTTTGGGGAAAAAATTAAATTCTGTAAAGGTTAAAGAAATATTATTATATTCTATTTCTGCTTTAAGTTTGATTATATTTCATTTAATCAAGCAATTTTTTAACTTTTTATTTCAAGTGTTTGTGTTTTCATGAAATAAAAAAAATTACTCTTCTCCCTCTAAGCAACATTTCTTATCTAAAAAATGTATTCAAAACCAAAATAATATTTTTTGAAATGACTTTTAAATGAAGATATAATTAATGGAGTTGTTTTAAATAAAATTTATTTTCGGGCGGAATTTAGATACTTTATCTGTACGAATTCTTAATGTCAAACAATCGTATATATTTGTCTTCCAAAATGATCTATTTGAAAATTTTATGTGAATTTCATATTTGGTACTGAATTATATTGTGCAGTTGATAACAGATACTATACTATACTACATCAAAAAATGAATAGTATAACTAAATCAAATAAAAGAACATGTACATGTTGTTGTATGTCGTTTTCTATGGATAATAAAAAAATTTAGTGAGTCCAAAAGTCCTAGACGAGCTCAGCAAGCCTCGGAGCCTGAAGGCTGTACAGAGCATCTTCCCTCGAAAGAGGTTGGAAGAGTTCAAAGATGGCAGCAGCAATGGCAGGACAGTTGAAGATGTGTTCTGGGCTTCATTGTGATGAGGGACAATGCTTGCAAATGGAGTAGGATCTAGTTTTGATGGTGCTATTTTCATGTCTTTAAAGTGGTCTGTGCGGAGTCCTGCAATGATTGAAGAAAGGTGTCTGGGGCAATGTAGATGCGGAATGGAGGACTTTTTGAAAGTTTGCTTTAAAAGTGCGTTTTGCTACTGCGTTAACGTCTTTCTGAGGTGGCAGAATTTGGTTGATCCAACTCACGGGGGGGGGGGGTTGGTGAGGGCATCAGCGCTTTCATTCCCGTCGATTCCAACATGAGCAGGAATCCGTTGGAGGATGCATGATTTTTTTTATTGCGGCAAATGAGGCTTCTTCTTCTTCTTCTTGCATACAGCCGACCACCCCGCCACCACTGAACGTAGAAGTATCGACAGGATTTGTTGTGGTCGACTGCTGAATAAGCATTTTCCAGTCTTACATTGACCGATCAGTCAAACTAGCATTCCTTTCGGGGTAATAAATGACTGTCTTCCTCCCCTTCTGCATTCTCTCAAACGGTTGGAATGAAACTGTCAATCTTTGACATCATATTCTTCAAGGTTTTGAAACGAGCTGGTACCATCAATACTGTACTTAAATCATTATTGACAATCTTCAGGTCCTTCCTTCACTCTGAGACCTCCATACATTCCATTAAATAGTGGTAAACTGTACCAATTTCCCCAAAACGTTTATTTTCCTGTGTTCTTCCAAATGTTTGGAAATAGGCAGGAAATCTCCCATGCCAAGATATTATTTGGATTAAAAATGGATGGCATATTCTTTAATTTCCGGATTAGGAATAAAGTCGAAAGTTACTCTTCCTTATTTTGACAAATACCATCTGTCAAACAGTTTAAGTTTTATTTCTTCTCTCAATTCCCCTTTTAAAACACCACTTGATTTGGGGACAGTAATATCAATATCAATATTCAATTCTCTTTCTGTGTCACCAACTTCGCATTCTGATTCTCCTTTTCATTACCATATATCCCAATACGGGTCTTAATCCAATTCAAAGTGCAATTTAGCTAATTGACAAATGAATAACAGAAGCGATGTTTACTATGTGTATTCAGCATTTAATCATGCGTCATGTTTTATATCTTTATTCGTTTTCAAATCTTAAGCCGTGTTTTTCAATATCTTGTAGGATATTAAAAGAGAATGTTATAGAAGAGATTGAAGAAACGGCGTTTTCTTCTTTAGAGACACTGCTGGAACTGTAAGTAATTCTTTCATTTTCGAAATCTTTCGAACATTTACTTTTTTCTTCTGGTATATATTTTGTTTTTCGATTCTTTTTTTTTTTTTTTTTTTTTTTTTGCATAAAGGGCTGTTTCAATATAGGTAAATATCAATAACCGTATGGTTTTGTTTCCACCAAAGATTCGGAATGTATGTAGGCTTGATACGAATTTAATCTTTGCAATCAAGCATTGTTATCTTGAAGAACTTGAGTGATAACGTGAAGAACATTCGTGTTATCTTGAAGAACTTGAATGATAACATGAGGAACATTCGTGTTATCTTGAAGAACTTGAATGATAACATGAAGAACATTGGTGTTATCTTGAAGAACTTGAGTGATAACATGAAGAACATTCATGTTATCTTGAAGAACTGGATGTGATGTCAGATTTCGTCTGATCATCTTAACATTATCCAAAATTACCTCTGTAACAAAATAGATTTAAATACAGCTTCAAAACTGGGAGTTTATCAAACTGAAATTATCAATCTTATTGATAAAATAGAGAATTATAGATAGAACAGGAATCCTAAAATTTTCATGGACTATTGAATACACGGTTTTGAACACAGAAGATCTGAGTTAAGCCAATATTGATGTATCCGACAACGTTCGAAAGAAAAATTTTGAAAAATTGGATTTTTTAAAAACTATTTAAAAGTATGGTTCTTTAGATGTATTGTCAATTATAATACAAAATACCAAAAACACAGCAAAAATATTTGAAAATAAAATATATTTTGAGAAATGGGAAAATAGGTAGCAAATTTTGATGAAATTTAACCAAAACAGTTAAAACCGTACGCAAAATCGTAATAAAGCAATCGTATTTTTCATTGTACACAAGTTATAGAATACAATGATGAATGAAACGAACCAAAATCTTAGAAAAATCTTGAGATGCAAAGAAGTTATGGGTAGAATTATACATATATATGTATTTTTTCCATAAATTTACAACTTAATTTTTCTAAAAACTATAAATGAAATATAAACTATAAAAACTATAAACTTTTTATAGTTTTATAGTTTATATATAGTTATAGTTTATAGTAAATCTATTTCTCCAACAATAAACTTAAAAGTTTAATTGTTTGAGAAATACTTTTCATTTATAGTTTATAAAGACTATAAACCATAAAAGAAAAAGTATTTCCCCAACAATAAAGTTTTTGGTTTATTTCATTGCCCATATTATTTAAAATACACTCTGAAATTATTATGTAAATACCTCTATTAGTTTCTCAGACATCATATTAACGGTGGAGAATGTTTATGAAAATTAAAGTTTTGAGAAAATGGAAGTTAAAGACAAAATTTAGCTGGAAAAATATGTGCCTCTGGGTGATAGGTCAGACCTTCCTTTTTCTAGAAAAGATAAATTGTTTTGAAAAGAGGGAAGTCTGAATTACAAGAAATAGCAATTTTAAAAAAAATTCGTCAATGTGGTCGATAAGTAGTTTTTAATGTAATCGGATACGTTGACAGTTCATAGAAATTTCTATTATGCAATTTTCGACTCTGAAAATATAATAGTTACCGTGACAGCGAAATAAACATTTTCCTCTTTCCATTTAGTGACATTTCTCATAATCGGTTGAAATATCTCAAACCAAAGCTCTTCTACAAGTTGAGGAATTTAAATAAATTGTGAGTATGTTTTCCATTTTGTAAAGAATTTTTATTAATTGGAAAATTAAATTTTGTTCCGTTTATCTTATTAATAAAGGTTATGTTTTAAACACGTAATTTTTAATGAAATTTATATAAGCTTACATTAATCTAATGGATACCCATTTTACACATTTATTATTATATATTTTTTAAATTTATTGTAAATGCACTTTTTTTATTAAAAATAATAATGTCCAGCTCTTATTTATGTCAAAGGATTTTGAGTCTTTTTAAATTTGCATTTTTAATGCATTCTTAAGAATAATAAATGAATAAATGTTAATGCATTTTTAAAAATAATAAATAAATAAATTTTAAAGCATTTTTAAAAATAATAAATAAATGTTAATGCCTTTTTTTAAATAATAAATAAATAAATGTTAATGCACTTTTGAAAATAATAAATCAATAAATGTTAATTCATTTTTAAAAATAATTAATAAATAAGTGTTAATGCATTTTAAAAAATAATAAAAAATAAATGTTAATACATTTTTAAAAATAATAAATAAATAAGTTTTAAAGCATTTTTAAAAATAATAAATAAATAAATGTTAATGTATTTTTAAAAATAATAAATAAATAAATTTTAATGTATTTTTAAAAATGATAAATGTTAATGCATTCTTAAAAATAATAAATAAATAATTGTGACTGCATTTTTAAAAATAATAAATAAATAAATTTTAATGCATTTTTAAAAATGATTAATGTTAATGCATTTTAAAAAATAATCTATACTTATAATGTAGGTAAATGTGTGTGTGTGTGTGCGTGTGTGTGTGTTGGCGCTCTACAGGCCAGACCTTGGACCTACAGCTACCAAATTTGGTACATGTATACCTTGGAGGTCGGGAATGTGCACCTAGGAGCCCTATTTTCGAATTTTTAATTAGAATTTCAATTAATTAAAATTTAAGCAAAATTTCGACGTTTTTCCGCTATAACTTCCGAAAAAATTATCGGACAAACATGATTTTAACATCAATTTAAAGATTAAAAAATTAGCTTTCTAATGGTATCAGTGTTTTAATGTATAACTCAAGCTTCTATTTTTAACGAATTTTTAAAGAAATATTTTAACCATGTTTTTTTGAGCACGTGACTGGATAAAATAAAAGAAAACAATGACGGAAGTTCAAATAATAAAAATAAAAAAAACGATCATCGTAAATCAAATCTAAAGGAAATTATACTTTTAGCACGTGACTGGATAAAATAAAAGAAACATAAAATATGATATTTTCTTTAAAAAATAAATGCAAAGCAAAGGTTTCTATAATCGTTTGCAATATCTATATCATTAATTCCATAAATTATCTTTGTTTACAGTAAACCTGGTTGAATTTAGACAGGATATGCATTGAAATCCCGACTTAATGGCATATTTCTATAATTGTTTGTAATATCTGTATCATTAATTCAATTATTTTTTCCCTTTTTCGCTTTCTTTAAAAAACATATTTAACATTTTGGCAACATCACCGAAAAAAACATTTTTAATATTTTGGAAGCATAATCGATAAATTGTTAGAACATTAAATTCAAAAAGTTTTTTCGAATAAAGTTACCGACTCTTTAACTACTAATAACTGAATCTTTTAACTTCAACTATTTCTTAAATTTTGGCTAATGAATATGTGATTTAATTGAAAATTTTAGAATGCATTACTCTTGGCGAACCAGCTGGTCGCCAAAGGCGGCTAGTAAATAAATAAATGTTAATGCATTTTAAAAAATAATAAATAAATAAATGTTAATCCCTTTTTAAAAATAATAAATAAATAAATGTTAATGCATTTTAAAAAATAATAAATAAATAAATGTTAATGCATTTTTAAAAATAATAAATAAATAAATTTTAATGCATTTTTAAAAATAACAAATACATGAATTTTAATACATTTTAAAAAATAATAAATAAATAAATGTTAATGCATTTTTAAAAATGATAAATTCATTTTTAAAGTAAATGAATTTTTTAAAAATTAGATTCTCGAATTGAAATATTTTAGCAAGAACTAAATGCTATTTTTTTCTTTAGGAATCTAGAATTCAACCTTATTACCTCTTTACCAATGGGAATCTTCAGAGGATTGGACGTATTGAAATCTTTGTAAGTACTTCTGAATTCAAAATTCATCTAAAAAAAGATTCACAACTTTTTAAGAACATTTCATTCATTATTTTATTCTTTTAGAGACCTTCAAGGCTTAGATATTCACAATATTGATATACAAATGTTCCACCCACTGACAGAGCTCGAATTTATGTGAGTATTCTAATTTTTGTCAATCGAAAACAAAATATTCATTTAATTATAATTTATTAGTCCTATTTTAGCAGCCTTCTTTTTAACAATGGATTTCTCATCATTTATTTAAAAATATCCTTTATTTTAGATACTTTAAAATTCTGAAATATGAACATTTATTTTTTAATAAAAATGATGTAGTGTATTTTATATGTGTAGTAAGAGATTTTATTTTCTTGTAACTTTGCTTAACAATTAATCTAATTAATTCATAAATGCATTTCAAAGATCATTAAAATAGTTTTTGATAAATAAATGTATACCATAATTAATTCTATTTCATTCCTTTTAACTTGGCTAAAATTGCTAATTTATATAATATAGTGTGTGTGTGTGTCAGAGATATTAATTACGGTTATATATATATATATATATATATATATATATATATATATATATATAT
>JAPMOQ010001879.1:412772-497600 GCA_026543055.1 Argiope trifasciata | reverse complement strand
GTAGTTGTAATAATTATCATTAAAGAATGAAAATGATCTGCAAATCAATTTCATATATTTGTATCTATAAATAAATTTATTGATCTAACTAATAAAGTTTCCTAAATTCAAAACTTTTAAAAAAGGAAAATCTCATGCATTGAGAGCGCTCCAATGCTGCTACATATAAAATACAAATTAAATTAACCATATTATAAGTAAATATTAAATATAAGTCTCAAAAATAAATTGAATAAAAAATAAAGGAAATGATAGAAATTACCTTGACACTTTATCAAAGTTTTCCTTCCAGCATGGATCCAACCTGTGGATTTTTTTTCTTTGAGGACTCTGATTTTTGTCCAGGTATTAACCCCTCGTGACCCGAAAATCCCAAGAAACTGAGGTTTTTTGAAGACAAAAATTAGTATACACAAAGCAATAGCATTAAAAAACAATAATCTGTAAATATTTAGTAATTAATAATTATGAATTAATTTAGCAAGCAAATGAAATCAAAATCGAAATCCAAGTAAAACTATAGAAGAACTAAACAAACAAATCAGCAAAACACTATAAGACACTACACAAGAGATAAGTGAAAATCTCTTCTTCTTCTTCAGTGGCGCTTCAGCCCAGGGTGGGTCATGGCCTTCCGCCAGGCTGCCCGCTTCTTGGATAGACTTCGCCAGTTATCGAAACGCAGAGTCCTTAGTCGATTTCCTTTAGGCAGCCGGGTATTTTCTTCTTTAGATTTCGTAACAGTAGAGTTTTTTACGGGGTAGGGGAGTTAGCCCTACTCCCAACCCCATTTTAGTCGCCTCTTACGATATGCATTGGGATACATTAGGACTATTCTTACTCCTTGGTTACCACATGGTCACCGTTGGGGCACCCCGGTCACCACACGGGGTGATAAGTATAAATACTATAAGATAATTAGACAAGAGATAAAGATAAATACTGTAAGATAATTAGACAAGAGATAAGGATAAATGTTAAAAGATAATTAGGCAAGAAATAAAAATAAATGCTTTAACATAATTAGACAAGAGATAATGATAAATACTAAAAGATAATTAGACAAGAAATAAGAATAAATACTATAATTAGACAAGAGATAAGGATAAATACTATAAGATAATTAGATAAGAGATAAGCATCAAACTATAAAAATAATAAACATAAATATGATAGAAATCAAGTATAAGCAAAGAAAAACATACCAATTGAATATAAATATCTTCCAGTTGAATTTGTTCATAATTTTAAGGAGGAAAAAAAATGAGCTTATTGCTGCAGACAGTTATACTGATCTAAGTTGAACTTTCCAGCACTGTAACGCTTGGTCAACATATGAAATAAATGAGGGTCAATATTTGGACAAAATTCAGACCTCTCACAGAAAAATCCCTGCTTGAAAGTGACCCTTGATAAAGTATTCATGCCAGATTTATCATTTCCTTCATTTTTTAAATCCACTTTATCTTTTTTTTGCAATTTAAACTTAGTATTTATCTATATAAATAATAATAAATGTTTGTCTGTATGCCTTCCTAAACCGTTCATGCGATTGCGATGAAACTTGGTGAGCTTATTGCCTACACCTGCGGGAGTGTTATAGGCCTTTTTAACACTGGCTTTCATAGTGATGAATAAAAACAATATTTCATCACTTTACTCCAGCCATTTAAAAATAAATATTTTGTATCCGTGCAAAAGTCATCAGTGCCTGATTTTGAATGCATGAATCTTTTTAAAATGTTAAAACCCAATCTTGATTTCAATTCATTTTATCAATGTATTAAATTTTTCATTATGAAATAAAATTCATATTTGTACATCCATACGCCAGCAACTTTTGAAATTTTACTCTGTATTCAAAAAATATATCATTATTTACTTATTTATAGTGCGCAGGGTTTTCTTAAGTTTAGTTTAGGTATATATTAATGTTCTGTTATAAAGCAACACTAGGACTATTTGGGGACGGACCTCGTAACTTTGAACCGCAGTCAGATGACGAGGACGACTCCTGAAGGTTTTCTTAAAGAAGTGAACAAACAATTAAACGCTTCTACAAATTATGTTCATTATAAAATTGTAAAAGTTATCATATAACTCATTGTTCGAAAAAACTGCGTGTAAGAAATTCATGCCCAAAGAAAGGAATAAGTAAACCTACCTTAAACCTTTGCCTTCTAATCAAAAAAATATCGAACCATCTAATGATTATTAGAATATTTCTCAGTTTCTCATTTAAGCGTTTCCATTAGAGAGATAGTTTTTGTTCAAAAAATAATTAACGGTATTCATTTTATCCGTAGAATAAAATAACTATTTGTCACTCTGAAACAGATATAGATCTATTAAAGGTATGTTATGTAAATACTTTTTATAATCAATGGCGAATAAAATTGAAATTTATGAAGAAACACATCTATATAATAATAGAAAAGTATATCGAAAATAAAAGACATCGAAATAGCTCTGAATTAATTTCAAGTTAATTTGCTATGAACTAAAACATTTTTAATCAGCCTATTGGCAGTTATAATATTGCTTGTTTTTTGCAGGTGTGTCCAATTCCTCTAGTTTGACAAGAACTGTCACTACACAAGAAACTCGATACATACCAACGTCTTCTGGTGGTGAACTTGAACTCTGCATTACAGCAATTTAAAACGTATTCCTGTGAGCAAACAACTTTTGAATATTTATTACTCGATCCTACACTTTGTGTCATTGATTGTTCATTTGGCAGCATGCGAAAAAAATTGTACCAAACACAGAAGAAATGTGAAGCACAACCTCATTCAATGTTCTTTGTCAGATCAGTTTTAGCGTCAAATTTTGAATAAAGATTATTAAAACAACTGCTTTGATATTTTTCGGTACACTTTAACAATATCGTGATTAATTGTTGGAAACTCTGTTTGCAGTCAGCAAGTAGAATGCTGGATGAATTCATGTACAGTAAAAGCTCCTTATCGCGCTTCCTTCATTCACGGGTTTAAAAAATGCGACCCAATTCTTATATTCGCGGCTAAACTTTTCTTTATTCGGGAATCTAATAAGTATGTACATATAAATAAAAGGATTCCAATAGGTATCCAACCCAATATTCTTTATAAATGCCGTCAAATGGACTAATAAAAAAAAGTAAAATAGATCTTATTACATCTTTGTCTAAAGTACGTTGTTAAATGCAAACATAGCCGAAATCGCGAATGGAATAGGAGGAGATGGATTCGAACAAATTGAATCAAGTGACATTCAGGAATTGTTTGAATCGCAAGATGATCTGACTGAAACCGACTTGGAGGAAATGTTAAATTCTCAGCCCATCGAAGAACAGGCTCCAACAAGCACTGGAAACATGACATTTGATTTGAAAAATCTTAGTTAAGGTTTAAGAATGGCAAATGAGCTTTGCGATTTCTTTTTGAACATTGATCCGTCTATGGAACGGAGTCTTATTTTTTAGGGGCAAATTGCTAATGCGACTGCTGCGTATCAGTCTGGATTGAAGGAGCTTTTAAAAACTGCCAAGCAAGAGAAAATCACAAAATTCTTCAAACCATTGCCTAAGCCTTAAGATAATTAATCAAAATGTTCAAAAACTTCAATTAAATTGATTTTTTATGTATTTTTTTTATTTTGTCACCTATGAACTTATCCCCTATAATCCCATATAAATTACCATTCCGTATTCACGGTTTCTGTATTCGCGGCATATTTATGGAACATATACCCCGCGAATAAAGAGCTTTTACTGTATTCGCAAAACAATTTTAATGAGTATCAATCGGGTTGATTCATGCATTTTAACACTTTTAATAAATATTTTTAACTTAATAGATTTACTAAAGCTGTTAACTTCCGTTAAAATGTATTAGAGACATAAATATCCCGAATATGAAGATTCAGAGCTCAACAAAAACATCTTTACGAACAAATTTCCACAAAACAGCTTTAAAACTCTCATTAGCATTTTGTGTTTTTTGTGCGAAACATTTTCCTTATTTAAAACTAAATTTGTGTGTGTTTATACAAATTTTAACATGTTTTTGGCCCTTTAAATCTGTACTTTTGGTTGTTTAAATGTCCAATTCCGGTTTACCCATCATTACGAAAATATTAATGACTTCTAATTAACGTAGAGACAAAAGTAAACTTGTTTCGGATAGCTTAAAGACTGGTCTATCCAATAAAATAACTTTTGGAAAATGTCTTTTTTTTGTTGTTGTTGCGGAAATCGACGTTTTCAACGTGTTCGGATAAATTAAACGTTCCAAATTCTACTACAGTTTTTTGATTGATTGTTTGTTTAATTATATTCATTGCCAGCTCTGATAAAGTACCTTGAAGTGCTTGATCTAAAGATAAAGAATACATCTGGGTTTTTTTCCTGGTGGAAAGATGTCTAATATAATGAAAAGTGGCAAAAAAACTGATGTCAATTTACTTAGATGGATAGAAATATTTAACGGTAGTGAGATGAAACCAAATAAAGTAGTTGATGTCCAAGACAGTGATGAGGCTGACGTATAAAGAAGGGGGAGGGGGGCAATTCGAAGTAGATACTACTAATTACATTTTACGTTGAAGAAAGGAAAAACTGAATGTCAAAACAAATCTGTCTTTGTACAATATGCCATTCTCAAAACTTTCGAGGTTTAGATTAGTTATTTTAACGTCCCTTTGTAAAGCAACACTAGGGCTACTTTGGGACGGACCTCGTCATTTTAAACCGCGGTCAGATGACGAGGACGACACCTGAGCTAGTGAAGAGTTCGAATCCGCCAGCCGAAGATTCCCAGTGTGTGGTGGTCACAAAGTCCTCCATTTCGAGAGTAATACCACTGGGGGTACTGTTTCAGAGGTGATCATTCTCTGATTCAGGTCTAAACTACGATCTGTGGTTGAGTGAATGAAAATGCATGAATGAAAGTCCACCCCGAAAAAAGGGTTGTGACGAGTGAGTTGCTAAGTCGCACTCTTGGCCCTAGATGACGCCATTGAAAAAATCAAGAGACAAGCCCTATTGGCCGAAATCACTGTCTACATCACAGCGGGCTTATCCAATGGCAAGTGCCATAAGAAACAATATAGGGCCAAGAGTACGACTTAGCCACTCACGCATTACTCATTCGCTTGCACAACCCCTTTTTACAAGAGGTACGTTCACAGATAGAACAGAGAAAGAACAACCATGCACGAACCGGAACGCCCAGATCGCAGGGAAGACACGCTATCCCTATGCCAGGACGCCAGCGTTACAAATACAAGCGGCTAAAAAAATTTCAGAAATTGAAGCGAATAAAAAAAGTTATTAGCAGTCAAATATAAATCAAAAATGTCATCAAATGAATCAAAAATGTCTGTTATAGCCAATGAACAAAAAATACAGGAATTGACACCTGATAATTATATCTGAACTGTATACTATTCAAAACTAGATGAAATAGTTATACTGTTACGGATTTTCTTCCTCCTAATCCGTCGGGTTTGTTTACTTGTATTGTGGGGTGTATGGTGTAGAAAACCATACAATAATCAGTCTTTAAAAGATGAACAACAACGACGTTTATTTACACGACGGTGACAGGACAGCTGAGCAAAGACGACAAATTTTTACAGCACAGTGACGACAATTATTTACAGCCGAGACGAGCACTCAGCAGCCCACAAAACGACAGTAGCTCACAAGTAGTAACTATGTCAACAGCACTGGCTATAGTACTTGACGCTGCTTCCTCAATAGACTACAAGGCACACAACTCAGTTCAGCATTAGCTCGATTCCAACGCTGCTTCGCTATCCTTACGGGGAATCGTTATTTATCGTCGATTACGACTATTACTGCTCGAAGCTAAAGGCAAATGAGATAGTTGGAGAAGCGCCGAGCCCCTGCGATTAGGGCATGATCTACGGTAGATGGTAGAGTTGAAGAGGGATGTTGCTTTCAGTAGCTGGCGTGACATTCAGCTTTGTCCTTGTCAGTAAGAGCAAGAGTGTAAGTACCAGTTAAGGCAGGGATATTTTTGTATTTCTTTTTAAAAGGACGGACAAGATCCCAAAGAATATTATCTTCTGTATTAGCCTTTGTTATTTTGTCTATAAAATTATTTTGTTCAATTTTATTGTTAAGTTTGGCAATTTGTCTATTTCATCTGTTTGTTATGCGTTTAAATTCCGGGTCTCTGGTGGATTGGAACTTCTCCTGGCTAGATTCCTTTCTCTATTACGTTTTTTGATTTGAGGGGCGAAATAAGGTTTATTGGCTTCAATGGGTTTAGAAGCGGCGATCTTATTTTGCATGATAGCATCTTCAAGTTTCTGAACTGCTTCATCAATGTGTTTTTCATTTTCAATTCTAATGAATTCAAGGTTCTTAATAGTGGAGAGGTTGTATTTGAAGACATCCCAGTTGGTTTTACTTTTACCGTTGTTATCAGGCAGAGTGTATTTGAAAAAGAAGTTTACCATGATCGGGTTTAGGACAAAAGACATTTACATTGTTTATTCCATTCGAAATTTGGAAAAAAATATAAAGAGTACTATTTTTCCCTTAACAATTTTTGGTTTATAATAAATATCATTAGATTTCATGAAAGGTCGGTGATTTGTGAGTCCAAGCTAATTTTTTAAATTGAAGAAGTTGCCATAGTTAAATAAATACAGAACAATTTATCATGAATATTTTTTCCAATTTGTTTGTTATTTCGTTTCTAATCAAAAGTTGGAAATGGACGTTTGCTGTGACCCGAAAAAGGACAGAGAGGAAAGAGCTTCACTTGAGAGAGAATATTAAATAAAACAAACAAAATTCCAATAGTAACTGCATTTTTAATGGTTATAATGAATAAATTTAACTGTTACTGTCTTTGTTTTTTTTTATTTGTATGTCAATAATTATGTTCTTCATCAGATATTAAGCTTCCTTTCCTAATGTAAACTGATTATTCACCATAATGGCATCCTAATTTAACCCTTCTTATGACGATGCATTTTATAATCTTGAAATGTTTCTTAATCAGAATTAAAAATTGTACTAATAAAACATTATTTCTGAATTGTTTTCATTGGCTATTTGCACTGAGTGGTCAAATTATTATGACCGCCCCTTAATATAATGATGGATCACCTTTTACCCTAAGTACTATTTGAAATCTTCTTGGCATGGATTCAATGAGATACTGATGGGTGGTATAAGGAATTTAAGATCATGTCTGATGAATTACACTTTTCAGTTCCTCAAGTTGTGATGATACTGAATCCAACTACCTGATGCTCCGTTGGATCTCATCCCACATATATTCAATTGAATTTAAATATGTTGATGTTCAGGCCAATTAGGTAGCGTCTTTATCATTGTGTTCAAAACAACTGCGGACAATGCAGTCTTTACGACATGGAGCATTGGCTTGCTGGGAGTATCCTCCGGATGGGTACATCATTATCCTAATAGACTACACTTGATCTGAGATCAGATTCAAATACCCTTGGATATTCAAAAGTTGTTCCTTGGATATTCAAACGCAGTCTATCATTATCATAATAGACTATACTAGATCTGAAATCAGATTTAATATCCTTGGATATTCAAACGTTGTACTTGGGATATTCAAACGTTGTACTTGGGATATTCAAACGCAGTCTTTACGTCAGGGAGCACTGGTTTGCTGGGAGTATCCTCCGTCGGGGTACATCATTATCATAATAGACTATACTTGATCTGAGGTCAGATATAATATTCTTGGATATTAAAAAGTTGTTCCTTGGATATTCAAATGCAGTCTATCATTATCATAATAGACTATACTTGATCTGAGATCAGATTTAAATACCCTTAAAAATTCAAATGTTGTTCCACAGTAATCAAAGGACCCATATAATGCCAATAAAACATCATTCACATCACAATATTGATTACAGCAGTTTGAAATGTTGTGGCGATGCAATAGGGGCCATGTTTCCGTGAATTTATCTTCATACTCTCACCCTGTCATATGTATGATGTAATTGAAAATGTGACTCATCAGATCACATAACTCTTTTACAATCTGATTTTTGTATTCTTTTGCGAATTACAGGCGTTAGCTCTTCTTCAAAGCAGATAGAAGAAGTTTTCGAGCAGGTCGTCGGCTTCCATCAGCTGTACAAAGTACAGTGCAGCGAAAAGTTCATTCAGAGATCTGTGGTGGCATCTTAATAAGCCAGTAACAGCCGCTAGATATTAGCAATCGCTTTTGTCGAATGGATAAGTTACTGAACTTCAAACCCAAAACATCGCTGGCTCGATTCTTGGCGGAATTCAACCTACACATTGGCGCAATTCCAGCCAATAGTATCGCCATATTGGTGACCTCGGACGATGAACCTTCAAACAGCTGTCGTGGCGCCATCTGCCAGCAGCTAAAACGCAATCAAAGCAAAGTCGTCAGACTCACTTGACGCAGTAAACGCAATCAAACGTAAGTCGTCAGACTCACTTGACGCAGCAACAACACTCTCTTCGCTCGCTATAACTCCTGGCGTTATAAAAAAATCGTTCATCTCTACAGACTCACAAGTAGGGGAGTATTGTGATGACATCTTAATAAATCAGTAACAGTGGCTAGACATTCGTGATCGCTTTTGTAGAATGGATAAGTTACTGGACTTCAAATCCAAAACATTGCTGGTTCGATCGTTGGCGGAATTCAACCTTCACATTGGCGCAATTCCAGCCAACCCCACCGCCACAGATCTTTGAAGTTACTTCTTGATTATTACAACTTGACGTACTGTAGCTCTTTTGTTGGGTTAGACAACTCTGGCAATTCTCCTTTCAGATGGCGCACTCAATAGTTGCGACGATCACAAATCTGACGTTGACCAGTTTTCTGCTTGATAGTTCCCCTGTCTCTAAAGGGGTTAAATTGTTCTTTTTTTTGTTGCATATTTTAAGATTACATATATTGGAGATTTGAAAAATGCAGTTTTCTTTCTAGAAAATATTTTTTGATTAGATTTTTATCATGAGAAACTAAGTTGCCAGAAAAAAATTCATGTTATCACCAAAAATATTTTTTTAAATAAATTTCAGTTGAAATGCAGTTAATTTCAGTTTATCGCATAATATGAAAAAGTAAAATGAATAAAATTTAAGTAGGAGGAGGAATGCTCTTCATAGCATTTTTACACCACTGCCTAACGCTTTGCAAATTTATTGAATCATGATCAGAGTCCTCGCTATTTCAGGAGCAATTCGAAAAATGTATATCACTTTCGCTATCAAAACTAAAATCGCTTTCAGAATCTGATAAGTCATCAGGAATCTGTCAATCGCTGAACGTTTTCTAGCAGTCATTTCTGTGAGAAAAAGGCGGCAAAAAGTGAAGTTTGAGCTATAATCCCACGTGCATTCAAATGCCACAATTTAGCAGACAACTAATGACATCTGCTGGCCACAATGTAAACTAAACGTCTAATATTGTATATAATTTATTTCAATAGTTAAACGGGGAGAAATGGGATTCGCTTCTCAATAAAGGAAGAAAAACACATGCTCTCGGAATGAGCAAATTTTGCTACTTTTAAATTGCCCGTGGAAATCGCGGGATGAACCTGAGCCAGAGGATTAATAACTGCTGCTATCGAACGCTTCACAGATGCAGGCATTTACTGATACAAGTTGATCCCGCTTGAAATTCAGATAAGTTAGATATTTCGCCATTTCTTCGCATTTAATACGGTACAAATAATGCTTCACTCATCATGCATTCTCTATAACTATCTCGCCCTCTAGCCGCAACAACACGAAGTTTTGGTCGATTTATGCATAAATGTCAAGTGGTCAAAATAATTTGGCCACACAATATATGTCCGTATTTCGTGTCTTTAGTCATCATGAATAAGTAAATTCTAGTGATTCTTAATTCATTACGGTACATTGTATCCAATAAAAGAATTAAGAGTCAAGCAAATTTATTAAATCATTAAATATATTGATTTTTTAAATACATTTTTACTTTATTCATTAATTTTTTTATTCAATAAGAAAAAGTAAGTATTAAGAATGAATCTATTAAATTAAATGCTGAGAATGAATCTCATCATTTTCAGTTTAAGTGTTATTTTCTCCGCATTTTCAGTTTTAAATGTAGTTCTCCTTTCTAATTGAATTTTTTATTCAAAATTTTGAAAATTTTTAATTTGTTGCTATCAGAGTAGAGTAATCTATGTTTACTTCATTTCATTATGCTGTGATGCATCAATGTTTTGGTCATAAAATCATAATTTGTTACAATGAATATTCTGCAAATCTAAATTACTCCAAAGTGTATTCACGATTTTATATTATACATATTTTAAAATCTAGTTCAAATCAGAAGTAATTTCCTAATTATATTAATTCAGCGCAATTTAACATCTTTCTAAAATGTTCTCTTAATTCTTGATCCAACACCCATTTTTTATTTAATTATTTTTAACACGAGCTCTAGAAAACAGTTGAATTCTGTGTTTTCACACGCTCTGAACGAAGAAATAAAAGTACTTATAGCTTACAACATTCTTTTAGATATCCAAGGTTCCTTCTCCTAAGACTACACATGTAAAAAAAATCACTGGCAAAATCTCATAAGAGAGAAAGATTTAGAAATATTTTTCTGTTTGAGTGTCGAGGACATAATGGATAAAAATTAAGCTTGCGTCGAATTTCTGCATATTTTTTCGAACATCGAGGTAAATATTTTAGTCTTTTTTCATCTGATCAATTTAGACCTTCAACAGTTTTGATTGTCTGAAACAATATCAGTTAACTCATTTCTATAGAAATATTAAAATAAAACATTTTTTTTTTTAAATCCACATCACATGGCATCCTTAAGTGATTTGAAAAAGAAAAAAAAATGTTAAATATCTTGATATATTTATGTACGAAATTATTCTAAAAATGTTAATACAAGTTACCTGGGAACCTGACTTTCAAAATTGTTTCGAAGCCCAACACTGGTTACAGGTAAGGGAAAGAAAAAGTAAAAGCAGGTTTAAAAATTTCAATGTTTTCAAAAAAATGCAACAAAGTTACAAGGGTTGACAAGTCAGTGTGGGTAGTAACTAAAAAGGAAAACTGTTTCAAAACTCGCTTAGTTCTATTAGAACACTTGCTACCAATAGTACAATGATCGAATTCCGAAACATTTCTAATTTGAAATAAGCTTCATAGCAAAAATATCAAACAATCATTTTAATATACTTTATTAAAACTCAATTTTTTTATAAATAAATATTGAAAATATCTTCAGTCCTAGTGTATTAATTTTAATATTTATTGGATAAACATGCATTTATTATGGAAAAGCGCAGATTTAGATACAGAAATTTAGCTACTATAAATATTATACTTACAGAAAACATAGTTTTTAGTAACGCAATCTTACTAATCTATAATCTTAAAAAATCTTACTAATCTCAATAGTATGAAAGAATTTTTTTCTCATTTTTTCGAGTCTTCATTGAGTTTTATAGGCCTTCTTTCAGTTTATCCCCTTTTAGATTGATTATATGACATATAAATACATTACTGTTTTGATAGACAACAGAGCAAGATATGGTTATAGTTTAATGTTTATAATTTTTATAAGTTGCTATAATGGTCATCAATATCATAATATTAATTTATAAATTTCAAACTGTCATTTAGTAGATCCCAAATTTTTTAATTATGAATCGAATCATTTTTAAAAATATAAAAGTATTTCTCATAAAAATTTTACTATCCTTTTTAATTAATTTTTATAGCTAATTTCGAAGCAATATCGTGTTATAAAAGGTCAAACGCTGTTTCAATGACAGCAGTGAAGAGACAAATTTTATATTTCCCCTTTAAACTTTTAGATAGCAGATGGTATAGATATTCTAAGAAAGATAAAATCACGTGTTTGCATGACTTTTTTGCTTCCTTAAGGAAAGTGAATAGTACTGAATAACTTCTGCATATTAGTCTTCAATATTTTAGAGGAAAAAAATCTTCAGGTGAGGTCATCACTATTTACTATGAGGACACAACACTCCAATAAGTTGAACAACAATATAAGAGCATAATATAGTTTATTACATGTCATTAACTGTATGAGTAGCTCAAGTATCACTTGCAGCAGGATATATGATGAATAATTAATGTCCGTTATGTACAAAAATTTCATCCTGGCAGTGATAATTTCAGATGGGGGGAAATATAATATATATATTTATGTATATATATGACAGCTACTTAATACAGTTCTCACTTTCATATGTAAAAGACCACTTGAACATGATAATTATCTGTTCCCTAATATAATATAATATATATTTATATATTTACAAGACTTTCTTTGTAAAATTGAACATGCTCTATGTACAATGATTACACAAATGGTCTTTACAGAGAAACAAAATACAGTTTAATGGTAAAAAGATTTAACATTCCTTGATTTCTTTCAAAATGACTTTCAAATATTTACAAAATTTACAAAAAAACATTATATCATGGACATAACAGATAGCTATGTACAATTAGATGTGATTATGAGACATTATAACAAATGGCAACATTTCATCCCAACCAAAGATAATCTGTCAGTGAAATGTTTAGCCAATATACACACTCTCAAAAACAAAGGTAATATTGTGTATATTGGTCAAAAACATGTCAATGAATTTTAACAAAGGTGGGTATAATTAAATTTGTACATATCTTTGGGAGGTTCAATAATATTTTGTCTCTCTCATCGTGACTTACAATTTTGTACATCTAACCTTAAATTAATTCTTTCTAATCTATTCCTTTTCTCTGAATTACAATATCAACAAAGTACATACAACCATTCCTTTATTTACAAGTACATGTATATAAATAAGTGTTTTCAGATGCACATAAACATTGAGCAGTGAGCAATTTAAATAAAAAATATACATTTGGAAAAGCAACCATAAATTATGTCTAAGGATTCCTCTGAAACCAAATATATCCAGATTAATCACACTCAACGTCAACAATAATTTTTAAGTATAAAATAAATACAATAAATAAAATTAATTTCTTTTAATGTTCTAAATATAATTTCTATGCTATAACACAAATAACTTCATTGATCAAGTTTGCTTTAAATTCTGATTGCAATGAATAATGAAATAATGCACTAACAACAGTTTTAAAACTGAAAAAATAAATAAATTCTTATGTTTCAACAAACAATGAACCTGCAATAAATTTTAAAATATAAAACTATGCGCTTCCAGTAGAAGACCCAACTCCCAAAATAAAAGATACTCTGACAAATTTTGCACATTTTTGTTTACAAAACAAAGCAAAAAAAAAAACCGGATTCAAAGGTTACTTTCAAGACAGCAGGTCTTATTGTAACAGAAATCAAAAAGTTAATTGCAATAATTTATGTCATTTCTAAACAATAATTAATTAATCCTCCGTCAAAAAAATTTCAATTGCCATTTCTATAATGTTATGAAATACTAAAATTTCTTTATAAGTTTAAAATAAACTATCTGCCATCTCAACAAAATATTAAAAGTTTTCACATATCACTTTAAAAGTTGAGCCTTAATACATAACATATCAATTAGTTTTTAATTCATGAATAATAAGTTATATTTATGGCTGGTTGTCTAGAATTATTTACATTTAAGTTATGAAATACTTCTTAATGACTTATTGCTCTGAGAATTTATGACTTTGCAATTAAAAAATTTAACATCTTAGCATGCATACATATTTTAATGAAACAGTAGGATGAAAATTCTAATTAAAATGATTATGTATTAAGTGAGTTAATCTACAATGCAAAGTTTTAAGTATGTGCAAAGAGCATACATATACATGTATACAGTATCTCAAAACTCTGAATATTTTTAAAAAAATAGAGTAGAAATGACAAACTATCTGATTGAAAGAACACATTCTTGTTACAGCTCTAAGCAATGATAAAAGGCAAAGTAATTGGATAGAGAAATGAAATGGATATGGACAAGAACACAATGCACAATGTAATAGATGAAATTTATAGATTGGACACATTTGTACACTGAATATGCATGTCTTGTTTGACAATGCATTAAAAATGTCCAGTAGGCGCAACTCCGTGGTGAATACTCATACAAGTTAGAGAAATATTACTGAAACCTCTTAAATGTATCTTAAATTATCAAATTAAATTAACTTCAGCAGTTTCAACAGTGATTAAACAATGCAAGTGAAATTACAACTCAAGATAGTCTTTAAGGTATTTTTATATTTTGGCTTAATAGTGATATCGGTTTAATTGATATTTGCAATCAAAAGTCTGTTTATAGAGCTTTGAATACAGAATTGATATACATGTGTATATATACACAATACACACTTCTGAACATTTAAAAATTTATTCATATTTCTGAAAAAAAAAATTGATATTTCAAATTATACAGTTAACTTTTTGGAATGTTACAATAAAGATGAGATGATAAATGACAATTCTAAGAAAAATATTTAAATCACAAATATAGCAGGCAGTCAGTCCCTTCCATCTTCAGATATCACAAAAATAAAGCATCCAACTACCACTTAGCAATATTACATTGCTAGTACAGCTTCATGAACATAGGAGGTATGTTTTCTATTAATAAATGATATGATGTGCGTGTTATATAATTTACTTGTTCACAAATGACTGTACAAACAAACATAATAAAAAGCATTTAAATACTTTATATCAAATACCTTGCGAGATCACAATAAACAATCAATAATAATAAAAAATTTGGTAAAATTAAGCCAGTTACCCACTGCTGGTTTGTAATTATTCAACTAAAATATGGTAGGTTGGCTTAGTATCTAAGCAAAGTAAAACATATTTAACTGTACACAACATTTCATTTGTTATAAGTTATACAAATACTTTAAATACAAAAATTGTTTGCTTTAGAATCAGAAAATTTATCAAGTTCACTAGCAATAACTTAAGAGCTGGATATAAAAGTGACCAAAAAAACCTGGTGTTTTTTTGCTTTTATATAGCTGAATGAAAAGATAAATGATGTAAAGAGAGAGATTAACAGAATTTCGTTATAAATTTTCCACGCATTTATCAAGTTGCTCTTCTCTAGTCAAATGAGTCAAGTCTATATTGTCTCTAGATGAGAGCCCCAGTTCTTGATTTAAGGGACTTTGTAACTGACTGGCTATACTAGAATGTGAAGACACTGAATTCGCAAGATGTGTAAGCATCATGTCATTGCTAGTAGTCAATTGATCAGGACCAGTTAGTCCTGAGGTCCCAACAGAAAGACTTGGGTGAGGAGACTGGGTTTGTGCAGGATAATGAGGTGAAGGAGTGGGCTGTTGCCTAGGAGAAGGAATTGGTTGATTTTGAGGAGTATTCGCTTGAGTTCTTGGTGATGCTATAGGTTGGGGTGATCGAACAGTTTGTGCTAATTGTGCAGCAGTTGGTGGTGGAGATCTGACTTGTTGCATTAGTTGTTGCTGAGGAGATGGAACTGGTCCTTGTGGGTGATTAAGAATACCTTGTTGAGGACTTATGGGAGGATGAGTAGGGGAAGCCATTTGTTTTATTTGAGGTTGCATAAGAATTTGTTGGGGCTGTTGCTGGAACTGGAATTGAGAATTGTCAGTCTGAAAACCCTGCTGGTGACCGAAATTCATTGGCATAGGCATCCTTGGACGTTGAGCATACATAGGCGGTTGAGGGTGTGGAAACTGATTAGGTTGTTGCTGCTGCTGTTGCCTTTGCATAGCAAGTAAATGTTGTTGCTGTTTATACCAAACATTAGTTTGAGGAGGAGGAGGTCCAATCATACTGCTTTCATTTAACAACATTTGCTGCTGCTGTTGTTGTTGCTGCTGCTGCTGTTGTTGTTGCTGCTGTTGTTGTTGTTGAGCAGTTCTTTGTTTGATAAATGCAGCCATAAGTTGAGGATTAGACTTCAAAATGGCTAGCACTTGTTGTTGTTGTTGAGGGGAAGTAGGCGACTTTAATGTTTGGAGTAATTGTTGCAATGCTTGTGTAGTAGGCCTAGGCATGTTTAAAGATGGTCCAGGAGGGGTAGGCATAACTTGTGGCGGTCCAATTGTTGTCACGGTATTAGCCATAGAATTAGTCATTCCACTAGGTCCCATAAGTTGAGACTGTGGTCTTAGACCCATTGGCTGAGGAGGCTGAGGTTGAGGACTTTGATGAGGTTGTGGACTTTGAGTATAATTAGGGTTATCTCCCCAGCATGCAACATTTCCCATTCCTAACATACGATTAGGTACACCAGGCAACATCTGTGTAATAGGCTTTTGCATCTGAGCTTGCATTTGCTGTTGTGTAGCAATTAAATTAGGACTTGGAGTAGGTGGACTGACAACGGGATTGCCTTTACCGTAATTTACTGCAGGTGTAACCATATGTGGTGCTGTTTGTCTGGCAGCTGCTGCCTGAACTTGCTGAACAGCTTGTAAAGCCCCAACTGGAGGTCCAGTTGATGGTTTCATACCCACTCCTGGTTGCGGAGGATGAGGCGAAGTGTGAGACTGAGCTCCAGGAGAAGGCTGATTTGTTGTACTTGAATTCCCAGGACTGGATGATGGCACTGAACCAGACATTCCTCGATTCTGCATGGTGGCAATACGCCGTTTAAGAATCTGGGCCTGCTGTAATCTTTGTTGTAATTGTTGTTGCCTTAACTTATGCTTAATGTTCAAACAATAGGGAACTGGACACTTGGCTTCCTATAAATTAGAAATAAACACAAATTGAAAAAAAAATTAAAAAATCCTTTAAACATTTTTTTAAAATAAAGATCAAAATTCAGGAAACATTCAAACAGTTTCCTAAACTTCTTTCTTCAAGTCACTATGAAATTTCTAACAAAGAAAAAAATTAAAACTGGATTAGACAATATTATCATGAATAAAAAGATTGTTCAATAGAAATTCCCTTTCATTCCATCAGTGCCCAATGAGTTGAATTATAATATTTTATTTTTTCAAAGTACTTTAATAAATAAATAAAAAGGTTCATAGAAGAATATTCAGAAATTTTTGCACTTACAACATGCAAAATATGAACAATAATTTTTATATGCTGCCTATGAATGAAAGTCAGTAATTTGAATTATAAAATTAAAGAATTTTCATGTTTAATAAACATAACAAAATTTAAGTGTCTGCATTCACTCTCTTAGTGAAGAACTCAGATACAAAATAAAGAAATTATTTCAACCTTCAGTGTTCTTTAACAAATAAAACATGCTATTATAGACAGAATTACCACTGCAATTAAAATGTTTAAGTAACGTTAAAAACCAGGAAAATGTAGACTAAACGGAATTGGTCATCACCGTATATAATTAATCCCTCTCTTGAAGCATTCAAAATAACTGAAGCAAATATTTTATAATTTTCCTTATATAATTTACATTATTTGCAACTGAATTAATTAAAAAAGATTTTTTAAGAGGCGCAGTGAAATTAAAAATCGTATAACATTAAGTAGTGATAATACAAATGCTTCAATGCCAAACATAAGAACAATATTTTTCAAGAAGCATAATTATTAGCTAACAACTTTTTATTTACAGACACACTAACACACACAAAAAAAAAATCAAAGAAAAACACTTGGTAACAATTTAACTTATTTTTAGTTTGCAAAAAATTGTCAATTATATTTGAGGATAGACAAATATGTTGAAGATAAAAATTATACTTTCAGCTTAGTCACAATTATGATAACTATTTACAATTGAAACAATGGTCCTTAATTACCTAATTAAATTATGGTTTATTAGTCAGGATAGTAAAAAGAATGTTAGTAAGTCTTCTAGAAATGCCATTTCTATTAAAATGAATAGCCAATTTTTTTAGTTGAATAGTGTTGATCATACAGTAACCACATGGGAAGGAAGTCATTTTACATGAACAGGTATTAATGAGATAAAAAGGTGCAATTAAAACTAATCCAGACTTGAAAGAGAAAAACGAAAAATAACAGAATAGTTACCAGTTACCTGTTACTGTTATCTGAGAAAAATTAGGTTTTAATGCAATCACATAAAAATGAGAGAGAAATTTAAAGTAATGTTTATGCTGATAGACATACAGCATTGTGCAAATTCCATATCTCAAATAATACTAATTTGAATCAAAATATAAATAATGCAATTCAGATATTTGAGCATTTTTCCCAGACTACTTATTAAAAAAAATTTTTTTAAAGACTCGGTATTCATACATTAACCTCAATAACTATGAATCATAGTTCAAAGTCATTAATGATGTGAGGAAAACCATTTAAATTAAATTGCATAGAAAATATCTTTGAAATTTCCAAGCCAGATGGAGTACAAGTTTTCCCCTATTAGGGCAAGACAATTCCTTACAAGGGTACTATAACATGCACTATATTTTTCTTATTTTATTTAACATATAATTGCTTTTGGTTTGCCATCCAACCCTCTGAATCCATAAGCATTTGAATCATAAAGAAAGTCACTTCGTACAGAATATGGGAAAGAAATTTGCCAAACATTTTGCTTCGGGAAAAAAAAAAAAAAAAAAAAAAAAAAAAATAAATAAATGTAATATTCAACTATTCCCATTTCAATACTTGGAAAGCTTGCAAAAAAAAAAAAAAAAAAGGCATTTTGTTTCTAGGAAGAGTTTAGTTGCCTCTTATTCAAGTGATTCTGCAGATAGAAAAATTAAATGAAACTCTGTAGCAGCGACGATAAAAGAGCATGCAGGACAGGTGATCCAAAAGTTCTTGATTCCTAAATTTAATTTCATAGCAGTTGCGATGTGCACCCTAATATCCATATTAGCCGAAGACAGTGTACGATATCTCAACGATGTTGTCCGACATTCTGAATGCCGGTCAATATCGTGCAGATATCATAACAATGTTGCAAGACATTTTGCATTAATAGGATTATTTAAAAGGTTTTAAAAAACACGTCCTTACAGTTCACAAATGATGTCATTTCCTTATTTAAAACTTTAGGAGCGACGTCTCCAGAGAGAGGTAATCATTTAATAATCCAAGGCGATCCAACCTGATTGTTTGAGTTAGCTATTACTGTCCTCATTAGAAAAAATTGCCAATTGAATTGTCAATTACAGAACCACTTTTAATCGTAAATGACTAATATTGATTAATAGTAATAATAGTATAATTGAATAACAGTTTTTCCTTTCTTTCCAGCATGTCAGGCAAATATATACTAGCTTTGTCCATGATCAAATCGGTCGTTTGATGTGTAACTCATTTATTAAGACGTTTTTGATATCCAAACACATTCAGTTATTTCTGCACATCACCAAGAGTTAACACCACCGTAACAAGAAGCCCATCAACTGAAATTAGAGGCTCATCCTTAATAAATTGAAAAATATCCTCATCGTATACAATTTATGTTTCAGTAAATGAGTAGTTTTTATATAAATCGCTGGAAAACGCTAGTTCAGGGTGCCCACAGCATATTACAGTCAATACTTCTAAAGGGAGTTTTTTTTTATTGCAGCCCTGGGGGCTCTAAACTTGGATTTCCAGAAAATTAATAGTCGAATCCGGTTAATTGGACCACCGGATAATCGGACCAGCCGCCTATTCGGACCGAATCTCAAAGAACCGAAACAAATCCTATGTACATAAGCCTAATATTATTCGCTTATTTGAACCAAAATTCCGTTTAAACGGACCAAAGAACGTGACAGGGAAGATGAAAAAGAAGCCACAAGTCGCCTGCGTACAGCAGGAAGTCCAAAAGGGAAAAGAACCAGTGGGAGGTGAGCAAGCACTTTGTTTTTTAGAACAGGCAGCTCGGTAGTAAGTTCTTCAAACGTTGACTTCAATTTGATAAAAACTTTTTTTTATTGTGCTTCGCATGTTGAGTATCATGTAGATCGTTTCGAAGAATTTGTTTGCAAATTTATTTTTCAATGAATAAAGTTCATAAGCAACAGTAGTTATTGTTTGCCATACGCGTGTACCTCACAATAAAGGTCACAATGACATTTTAATATATTACGTATAGCACGTCTCGTCTTCTAACATAGGGCATTTCGTGTAATGGGACCAGCCGGTTATAAGGACCAAAATGATCGCGTCCCGATGTGGTCCGATAAAACGGAATCGACTGTATAACATATTTTTGGTTCTGCAATAAAAATCTTGTGCTCTCATATTATACCTAAATATTTTAAACAACAAACAGCATTTTGCATGCAACTAGAATTACACTGAAACATTTCCAGTGATCCTACTTATACAAATTTGGCTGTAAACACTGCTATTACAACTCATCTGGTATCGTTTCTGGCAAAACTTTCGTTCCCCACATTATATTAAAAGAATATAACACTAATTACATACTATATACATTCATTAAAAAAAGAAAATTAATATAATAAATGATACAGAGGGAATTAATACACTTAATCTTACTGATTAGTTGCTGAATACTGATAAAAATCAAATATGTAAACATCAAAAGTTATTCACCTGACAATGTTTTGCATGATAGCAGCACAATGCAATGAGCTGCTTACAGATCGGACAGCCACCATTAGTTTTACGTTTACAGCTTTTAGCATGCTGAACGACTCTTTTCATTTTCTGGCAACTAGGTAGACGACAGTTAGCATCTCTACATTGACAAGCATGCACAAGTGATTGTATGCAACGTTGAATGGATAATCGCCTGGATTCCTGAGGATTCGTTTGTTTCTGATCACAGGTAGAAGAATCGTCATCTAATCCAAAGCCTAATTTTTCCATTTTATGGTTATGACCATCTTTGTCAAAACAGTTGACACAAAGATCAAAATCCTGCAACAGAAAATAGAATTCCTCTTTTAATGAGTAATACACCTAAAAACTGAGAACATCAATCCCTCACATTTATATTAATAAAATATAACATCCTCTTAATAATTTACGTAATTCAAATTGAGTTTTCAAATGTTTCTTCTTTAAAAATGAAACTACCAAAATTACACTGTATGAATAGAAAGAAATTAAAAGAAAAAGAGGTAAGGAATTCCTCTTTTCATTTACAGCCAATTTCAACTTATCACAATAAATTCTTCCATTAGGATTCTGTTTAATTAAACAAATTTTCTTGAAAATACTTACATCACACACTGTACAGTGATATCTAGTTTCCACATTGTTTTTGCAATTATTGCAAGTATATACAAATCGATCTTGTCCTTGATTATGTAATTCATATAACATGGCCATACTAGAAAACTTTGTCCGTCGTAAGGAAGAAAATTCATAATGTTTTTCTCTAGCAAGAGTCAGGAATGCATCACGACCATCCATCATATCACAATTAATAAAAGGGTCTGGATCATTAATAGGTGGCAAACTTGCAGCTGCTTGAACAGAATGTAACCGGATAACGAAGAAGACCTAAAGATAAGAATTTAATAATGAAAAATGATAAAAAGTTAATAAGACTTTCTGGTATTTAGTAAAGAAATATTAAAAAAGCATTTTTTCTCAATAATGATAGCAAATGATCAATTGATAAAAATAAAAACATATACGAGAAAATTATAGCATGAATCAACACTCTATGTATTCATAATTAATTCCTCCTAGAGATTTGCTTTATTTGATAAATAGGTAAAAACTAAGTATGTTTAAAGACATTTTGGTTTTTCGAAGAATTAATAGCATTCTGGGTGAGAACATGAATTTAATTATGACAAAATTAATACATTTCAAAAATGCGAGTAACAATAAAAAATGTGATGATTAGAATTATGAAAATGATAGATGTGTAGCAATCGAACTAGGCTCCAATACTCTTCCAGTCTATGACGTCACTATAATTCGTATCTTATGGATACATCGAATGTACAATCGCCCCCCTTCTTTCACTGCAGAAAATAATCTGTATCTATATATAACTAGTGCTTGTTTAGGCTGGTTACACACACAGCGTTTTTTACTGACTCTTACGAAAATTTAAAGAAATCGAAAGTTTACACATAAGGCATAAAATTTCTGGTGCCGTCGTAAGAGTCGGCACAATTTCATCAACAAATAAATTTATTTTAACCATGTTATTTAAACTATTTACCACTTAGGTATAATTTGATATGAATGGGGTCCAGATTCTATCATTGCTATTTCGTCGCCGAATGAAGAGGAAAAGGGGGGGGGGATTGACTTATTTGAATTTATTATTGAATTAATGGGGGAAAAGGATATGGGAGCACGTTCACATGTTTTTTGAAGAAATGAGGAATAAGAAATTGGTATAGAAATTTTTCATTGTTTCAGAATGAAGAGTTCCTTTGGGGAATTACACGGTCGACTAAAAGATATCAACAGGAAAATACCAAAATGAGGAATTATATTCAGCCTGTAGAAATGCTGACAATTTTTGAAATCTTTAAGAACTAACTTTAGAAATATATTGGAATATTAAATTGCACTGTGCAAAATAAATGTTTTACTTACTATTACTTTCACATACTGTTATTATAAAGTTTTGAAGGCAACTTTCTATATATATACTTTCATTTCTTTCCCATAAAAATATACAAATATGAATAGAACCTTAGATGTGATTTAGGCACATAAAAATATAATAAAATATTAGTATAAAATTTATTTAATTTTCATTAATTATGTATTTTATATTACCATTCAATAGTGCTAATGAACAACAGAATGGCAATACCATTTTATTTTGTGCTTGCCAGGCACAAAAAGTCTCAAAGTTTAATACTTTTTTCTTTTTTTGTTGGTGATATAGCATTTGGGCTGCATAAACTTTTGCTAAGACCATATAACGGAACACATGACAATCGAAAATAAAATATTGAGTTATCGACTTGTCAAGAAAAAAGATACATAGAATGCACTTTTGATATTCTCAGCAATAAATGAAAATATTCCATGGTTATTTTAATGTTCTAGCATAATTTACGCATGATATTATTAAAGCCTGTATTATTTTCATAACTATCTTATAAATAGAGATGCATACATGATTGAAGATACAATGTCAATTATGAGATAGAAAGATATTCAAGGACAGAATATTACAAGAGGAAGCTTCAATGCAAACAATTTAAGGAACATTCTATGTAGATATTTTATTTCAAATGCAGACATGGTTTCCTGGCATACATGTACAATATGAGTTTAGTTTAGTTATATTAACGTCCCGTTTAAAGCAACACGAGGGCTAACTTGGGACGGACCTCGTAATTTTGAACCAAGATCAGATGACGAGGATGACACCTGAAACCCCCTCACACGACGGTTCTTCGGTGGAATCGAGTCTCGAACCTGAAGCCCTCCGGTTCCGAAGCCGAGAACTTACCACAAGGCCACCGCGGCCCTCATGTACAATATAAGAATAAACTTAACACAATATTAGAGACAGATAACTGTAAAATAAGCCGCTTACTTATTTGATACAAGTATGGCAATAATAATAATAAAACTTTTTTCTTCATATTATTATTATTATTATTATTTACTTGCCAAATATTTTTGATCCATTTGAAAGAAGTTAAAAGCATAATAAAACTTTTTTGAAAAATGTAATATTGTTCCTTATTTTCCAATAATTTTTATATTTTGACTAAAGGAAGGGGAAAAAAACGTTTTTTAATAACAGCCAGCTCAGAAATAAAAAAGAATTGATAATTAAATCCAGAAAAAATAGTGCAATGTAAATAAAATTCTTTGGAAGTTGAGAGTATTACTATTGTCTTTTCTAGACTCTCAAAATTAGATATTTATGATTCCATCTTTTTCAATTCTTACTATTAGTTCACACTCTCCCTATAATTATTTATCTTGCTCAAATTTTCAATCATTGATAAAATACTTTTTTTCATCCACTCAAGTTCAGATACATTTTTTTTAAATTTGAAGTGGATGGCACTTGATGTTAATACAATTTTTAATTTCAAATATTAATTTATTCAATCATTAAATATCACTTATAATATTTTAAATAGAGTTTTAGCAATTTGAAATCAACAGGCAGTAGATTAATCGGTAAAATGCAGTTATTTCAATATTTTCATGTGAAGGTGAAGAATGCGTTCAATTTTTGAGAAAATCAATAAATTTTGATACTGAATAACTTTTGAGATAGTTATTTAATAAGAAATAACTAAAATAAAAATTTTCTTCGTTGACCTAAACACGAATTCAAATTTTTTAAAAATATTATTTCTTTTAAGTAATTATGATAAAGTGTGGATTACCTATAAATCGTTTCTCGTTTTTTTTTAATTTCAATAAATCAATGTCATGACGAATTTCTATACGAATTTCATGCCAACCGCATTATTTGTCTTAAAAAACCTATAAATAGGTCTTTCTAGGATTTAAGCAATTAAAATTTTAATATCGATATTTAATTCACAACTTCATAATGAATGAAAACTTATTGATGCTGAAAAAAAAAATGTTTCATGCAGGAAGTTCAACTCACTGTGAAAAAGTAATTCTAGACATTACAATAATACCGCGTGTGTAAAGTTGCATCTGATTATTTCGACAGCGCTAGTGACAACAGGCAACTGGACAAAGTCTGATTGTCCGAGACTTTATTTTTCCGCTAATGTGTAAGCTCTAACATAATTCAATACACTTCTGTTATGTTGGCGTTGGTGAACTAAGCGAGCGGGAAAAAACGCTGTGTAACCAGCCTCCGGGGTTAATAACTGCAATTAACTGAAAGTAAAATTTACATACGTAAATATAGAAAAAATTAATTTAAATTTTATACATAGAGCTTGTATATCGCTATAAATTTTTTTTAAAATCGAACTCATTGTTGTCCTTTCTCGGCTTTGCGGTCTAGGACTAGAAGGAAAATATGCCACTGTCCAAGCTTCACTAAATCAAAGATTGAAAAAAAGATAACTTATCGTTGATCAACGAAAACTTCAATATTCGATTATTATTTTACATCACATGAATTTTACAAATTCTAATACTCTTTTAATATTCTACAAATAACAGTACAGAAAAACATAAAACATTTACCGCTACATGGGTCCAAACATACGACTTTAATAACTTTGCCCACACTTTATTAACTAATTTGTTTTTCTAAATCAGCTGAATTTCACTAAAAATTTTAATATTTCATGAAATAATAGTGGATAAAAATAATATCAATTACATCTGGATACGTTTACCTAGCAATAGGGTTTAATGAATCAAGTTTAAATATAAATCCGTTATTATATGAAGATGTTTTTATATGTACTATACAGGAATCGTTTTCGTTTTTTTCCTTTCAAAAGTGATGAAAGGGTAAATATTACTGATGATCTAATTGCATAAAACACACATAATTTTCACAAAAAGAAAGGAAAAATAAATTAACCTTTCCAAGCAATAAGCTTGATTTAATTTACCATTTAGAATCAACAAGTTGACACACAACATAGAATCAATAAATACTAAGATCTGCAATTGAGTAGGGAAAAACTGATTTTTAAAAAATTAATTTAATGGTATAAGAGCTTTGGCAACATAGGAAAAAAAAAGTCATTTCATACAATTTCCATACTTTAAATGTAAATGACATGTTAAAAAATTTTTCAAAAATCTGAAGAGTTATAAGAAAATATGTTATTAAAAATCATATAAAACATATAAATTGCATTTAAAAACTTTTTTCACATTGAAAAACTTGTTCCTACGCTCAAAAACCAAAATAATTTACCTCTTTATGTTTTTCCATCGTAGAATATATTTTTGCAGATAAATCATTTCCTGTGTAAGGAACAGTTGACTTCTTGTTGTTTTTACGCTGATTATTTTTACTTTTGTTAGACTTTTTGTTTCTTCCACTCTTCTGGCCCTTCTTTTTACCCTAAAAAAAGGGTTAATATATTTAAAAAGCAGTTTAATATGCACAATGAATATATAAGCATCTCCATAGAAAGTTACTTCAAGCGCAGGTGCAATAAACAAAAATAAATATGTAATTCCATTTACATCAACAACAAGAAAAATTACTATAATATTTATGAATGAACATAGATCACTTTGCAAAAAAAAATTAAAAGAATAAAAATATGAAATTAAGGAATAGTTTATTTTTCTGCCAACATTTCGCCATATTTTTGTTTAATTATTTCTTTGGTAAATGTAATTGATGAACTTCTCAAAGTATTAATGCAATTATGCGAAAATTTCGCCTTTGTAATTTGGACATGGGATAACAAATTCGATTAGAAAGATTTTATAAAAAAAGCTCAGTTTCTCATATAGATACAATACTCCACATATAAGAGATATTGAATCAACACAAGAAATGGTTACATTTTAAAACCTCAGCATGAAAAATATCAAAATAAATTTGTGAATGTTATAACAAAATTTAAAAATTACAATTCATTCACAATAAAATAACACAGTAAAATTTTAACTTGTGTTAAAAAAATATATGCAGGGCAAAAATTCATTTAGTAAAAGTAGGATTTTTTTTATATATATAAAAAATTAATATTCTAGTTATTTTAATAGGTATTAATGTTTGTACATCGAATTTTGCAAATTGATACTTCAATAGCATGTAGAAATGCATACTTCATTCTGAAAATTTTTACTTGATTAATATACAGATAGAGTCAAACAGATTTAGCAATTTTTTTTATATAAAATACTGATTTCCACCCCAATACTAATATAAGCAACCCAAAATACCTTAACAGGAATAAATAATTTTCAGTTGCACTCATTGTAAAATTGAGACCATATTGATTAGATTATATTTATTTAAGAATGGAACTCACATCCATACTATCTTCTCCTTCTCCATTTGCATCTGATGAAGCAGCAGCAGCTCTTGCAGCTGCTTCAGCTGCAGCGGCTGCAGTAGCTTCCTGTTTTCTCTTTTCTTCCTCCTCCTGGTCAAGTTCTTTAATACTCTCTTCCAGGACATTGGGCCAAAAATCACCTTCAAAATAGGGCAATTCAGAAGCACTTTGCAAGTTATCTTCAGTAGCTTGTTTTAGAATATCCTATTCAATAAAAATAACACATCACAAAAATAAAATATGTAAATCTGATATATTAATTAAAGTAATGTTCAACTGAACACAAATTAATAGCTCAGAAATAAAAATTTACTAACTGAAGAAAGCATAACTATTTTTTGTATGACTAGACCTTTGCAAATTAAACAATTTAATATATTATGACTGTGACAAAAGGCACTAACTACATATAGAATAAAAGTTGGACACAATATGGCAATTATTATTACATTTTTCAATGACCAAATATAAAAAGCTCGTAACTCAGATTATGTTTTGATAAAGAAATGATAGTTTAGTAATGTTTTATTTTTAATTATTCACTTATATTTGATCTTCAATTGATAACAGAATTTTAAACTGTACGAAAACATCTCAAAATATCCAAAATAAAGATTAAAAAACCGCATACCTTATAATCTAGAACAATTCTGTCAACAATCCCTTTGTCAAGCATTTTTTTATACCATTCTTGGAGCCTTTTAGGTTTAGGAATCTTCTGTTCAGCAGGGTGACAATGGAATATATAGTCATCACCCTCACTAGGTGGACATGCCCAAATATGTGCCATAGTATATCTGAAAAAATCAGGATCCAGTTTTCAAATTAGATCTGGAGTGATGCTAGAAACCTTATTTTGGTTAAATATACTATCCTAAGTAGAGTTTTGTTTCTAATATCTGACAACATTATTATTTGCTATAAATTCAAAAGCTCACTATATATAATTGGTCCATTAACTTCAAAATTCCTAAATAAATTATACTCAAAATTAACCATAAAAGACTTGGCGATTTTCTTTTGTAACAAAGAAAACATTACTTATGACGGATTTAAAATAATTTGCAACTTTTTTTTAAAAAAAAATTATCCTTAAATAAAGTAAATGACTAAAACTATTTATAAAATAAAACAGAAACTGATTAATATTATTAAGTAGGAGAAAATATAATCCTGTATTTTTCTCCATGATTCTACAATGATTATGTAATAAGGAGAAATGAAACAATTTTAAATAGAATCTGATAAAAACTATATAAATAACAAAACAGTACACAGCCAACAAAATTTTAAGTTATTTTAATTATGATGCATATATTTTTGCAAATGAAATATCTTAATACTAATTTTTAAAAAATTCCTTTTCTGAGCTATGAAAGGATTTTTTTCTAGGAATCAAAGATTTTGAAATCCAAGTTATTTGTTTAACCGTTAATTTATAATATTTTTAAAACCATTATATTTACAGTTCTAAAAACTTTTCAATTCTTCAGAATCTTCAACAGGTTTCAATACATCCTTTAAAAACCCTATGATAAACCATTGTCACATTCACATTCCAGTTACCTTGATGTAATTTTTTTGCACAATTTATATCTAGATAAAAATTTCTCTCACAGCTCTTCACACAAAATTTTCATTAAAAATGCATTTTTATTCTCATGCAAAAATCCAGTTCTTGAAAATTTTGCATCTTTTCAATATCACTGTCTATCGTCCTAAAATATTTGTACTTAAAATTAACCCATGCCTCTATTTCTGTTCAATTTCATACAAGTTTTATATTACATATAAGTACAAGTTATATCTTCCATTGTTGCAATGGAGAACTACAACTGGAATTTTGTCTGTTCCTGTTCAAACGAATTTGCTCATCCTTTAATTCTAATACTTGCCACAATCTCTAGCATAAGTGCATGTGCCAAAGGCTTAGTTAGGATGTCACAGGGTGAAAAAGTACTTCAAAAATTAAGTACTTTTAAGCACCTTTATACATGACGTATATGTAAACCTGTGTATTTTCTAAATTTAGGAGATTTTCTGTTTAATAATAATGCATCGTTTCTATTTTTAAAAAATTTTAAAATTTTAAATGGGCATTTTTAAAATTTTAATATTTATTTCTATATTTTTCCTAGTATTTGCTCATTGTCTTCAATTGTAAAACAAAAAAAGAATAATTAAATGAAAAAAATTATCATCAAAAACTGAAGTCAACTTTAATAAGATTATTTAAAAAAAATTGAAAAATTTGATTGTTAAAGTACCAGTTTATTGAGATTAAAGTACCAGATTTATAAAGTACCAGTCAATTTCATCATTGATGTAGAAGCACATCATGACCAAAAGTTTGTATTTGATTTTTATGAGTGCAACAGCAAATAAGATTCGACATAAATGGGATAAAAAGTAATAAAGAATATGTAAAGTTCCTCCTGCACTCACTTCATTTAAAAATTTTAGTTATAGTCCTATTATAAGCTAAGAACTAAATATTCTGGATTAGTTATCATTATAAGACTGACAAAAAATACCATAAAAATTGTTGTCAGTGAAACGTTATTCTAAATAATTTTCTTAAATAATTTTTCTTACTAGAATAGGATAGAAGCGTTCAGAAAGGTTCAGGCTATGAAAAAATGTCTTAACTTCAAAAAGTATAGTAAATTATTATTAATAATAACAATGTTTAAGGTATATGACTATGTCCGGATTTTTTTTTTTATGTTGAAATGTTATATTTCAAATATCAGCATTTCTAAAAATATGAAGAAGAAAAAATCTATGCAACCAAATAATATCATTTAAATGATTAAGTTTGTTTAAAAATTGTTCCCTCATCCCAAAGAGAGGTATAAGGAAAGGTTTAGCAGTTTATTAAATAGAGTTTGTAGATAGCTTATGGAATATATTATATAGTTTATGAACCGAAAAAACAAACAAACATTTTTTAAATATTGGGTTCAATTGATTAGAAAGACGAAAATGTTCACTTTTTTCAGATAATGAAGCAACTATATGAAGTAACTATATAATATTTTTTTCAATGAATAGATTACTTATTCTCTGTTTCAAGAGCTGCAGATCATATTGAGAAATTATTACTTTAAATTTAAACAAAAATTGTCCAGTAGTTTTTTTTTTTTTAATTTATAAAGATATTTTGTAAGAAAATTTTATCAATGATTAGAATTTAAGGAAATAGCTTTTATAGATATAAAATAGTATTAAAATGTATGTAAATGCAAGTATAAAAATCAGTATAGTTCATCAAAAATTGGGCTTAGAAATAGAAAAAAAAATCGTACAGTAAAATCCTCTTCGTATTCGTTCCAAAAGATCGCATGAAATAATATAATAAGAATAAAGATTGGTTGTGTTAAGTTCTTCAAGGCAGTAATAAAAACGAGCAGATAATATTTACACATTTTTTTTTCACGTGTATTTTTAAAACTTATCTCAGAGGTATATATTTCTTTTACACGCCATACTATATTCTTATTTTTCGCCGTTCGGAGCTAATTAGCCATCTTAGCAGCAGTAAGTTATTAGATATTTAATTAAGTTTTATTACAGAACTCCTATCCTTTTTTATTTACAAAGTCTCTACAGATAATAATTTTAAAAAATCACTTCCTTGATCAGAGCATCCAATTTGGTTACAAAATTTATTTTAACATCATGGAAATCCCATATTTATGCTTGCCTGTGTAACATTTTTTAAAAAATTTAAAAAGGAAGAGACAAAAATATTAAGTTTGAAGAAAAGAACAAACTCAAAACCTTTATTTGGAAAAACTTCAAACTTTATTAAATGCTATTTTTCAACTTTTACTTAATTTAAAATCGCACTTATATTCGAAATACTTCATATAATCATTTTTTTTTTACAACTAGACAATGCCTTATTATTTGTCTACTTCCTTTTCCTTTTATGGGAGTTTGTTCCCTTCTTCGAACTGCAGATCAATGTTAACTGACCAACTTACCCAAGCTGCTTAGCATAATCAAGATAACCAAGAAGGATTTCATGATAAACAGCAGTTCGAAACTGTTTCGGACGAAAGAAGTGAACACTATCCAAGTAAGCAATATACACCCTCCTAAAATGAAAAAAGGGAAAATATTGAATGCATTTAAAGCAATACAGAAGATGAAAAATAAGATAAAAATGCTTTGCTTTCCACTAAATAAATTCATATTCCATTCCATTAATTGATTGTTAATTTCTAAGAGAAGAGCATACTGAACTGAATTAAATCTGCTCCCCCTTCTCTTTTCCTAAGTGATTATTTATCGAATTTACGACACAAAAATCAATAAGTTTATTTACATCATACCGAAGATCAAAATAAAACATAAAAAATTAAAATAGAACATTTACCTGGTATTTGGTGGTGAACATTCTGAACCATACTCTTGAACGTGCATACCAAAGAAACAGGTATCGACTCCATCAATTTCTTCAAATGCAAATAAAGCCTTGGCCCTGTATGGAAAGGTTTCTGGCCACTGCCCAGTATCGACATATCTAGAAGCAATTTATAAAATTCCAATTAATAGATTAAAAAAAAACAGTCAGCAAAAAACTTTAAACTTGGAACCCAACTAATTACAGTTCTAGTAAAATAACTTAGAAATGTCATTAACTTTCAAAATTATAGCAGTTTTCAAAAAATCATATAAATGTGAAGGTTATTTCTTATTTCTTAGAGCAAAATTAATTATAGAGAAAATCATACTATTCCTCTCTCTTCTTAAATAAAAACCTACCTCGCTTTCATGCCAGGCTTCACTTCAACACATTTTTCTGAACTTGATACAACACGAATCGTAACTTCACCAGCACCACAGTCCTTTTTCTTCAAAAAGCCATTAACACGATTCTCAATATAAACTCCAAGTTTGGATTGTTGCAATCCTACATATTTAAATAATATATTTGAAAATAAACCAAAATAAACTAAACACACACACACACAGAAATAGAAGACAAAATAATTTTTTTAACATTATTTTCTACACTTATGGATGAAGAGAAGGTGGTTCAAATAAGAAAAGAAAAAAAATCAGACGAAAGAAAAAATTGTAATTTTTCTTTAAGGCTTTTACCAGATTCTACCTTAAAATGTAATTATAATTCAACATTGAGTTGATTTTCTCTAAAACAGATCAACGTCACAGATAATCAAAAGCGCATGTTGCCGATTTCTTATACAATAAAATAGGTTCATAAAAGGATTTTCAGCAACTAATTACATCATCTAGTGAACTAAATGTAGAACAAGCTTCACAGAAATAGCTTTAAAATAATGGAGAAGTTGAAGAATTTCTTTCAAAAGGATACTCTAAACTCCTACATTACAAACATTTTGAAAGAAAATGAAATGACAACAAATATTGTGCCTACAAATGAAAAGAATTAATTTACATTTTTTCAGAAATTAGTCAGTTGCAGACATCTATTTCAAAGAGAGATTGTTCATCGTAAAATGAGAATGACAAGAGATATTTCATGTGAAAAAATTTTAAGCAAGAGTTTCTTTTGTAAAATATTTTTTTAATAAAATTCGTTACAGTTACTGTACAAAGAAAACAGAATCTGAGTATACTTTAGAGGTTGTCTTTCCGAATACTTATACTATTCGACAAATTGTGTGATGGATTCAAATCTTATTTTGCATGAAGCAAAATAATATCAATACAAGCCTACATTTTTGTCTTTTAACATAATAGACAAAGAATATTCTTAATTTGCTAAATGTAATGAAAATAAATGCAAAAAGCTTCTAATATACTTGAATCAGTTTGATTAATCTTTACATGAATGATTTATTATCAAAAGAAAACACTACACACAGAAGTTTCAATAATCTAAGACATATTTAATACTGTTACATATCAGCAAAGCTACTATTGAGCACTGATGTACAGAATATAATCCCAAACATTTAAGAATATAAACACACTTTGATAAATAAAAATGAACAGATTTTTCATTGACAAAATCATTTTTTATGAATATTAGATTAAATAAGAACTCTCTTTAGGCACTCTATAAAAAAAAATGAGATTTGAAAATTAAGTGTTCTTCAGATATTTTTCTTGATTACGCAAACAATATACACTGAGCAATAAAGTTTGACATGCCTAACTGTTGCTTTGATCAAAAGGAAGAGATTGAAAGCAATGAAATTATGCTAACTGAAATATTTCAGGCAGCTCATTTTTAAGAAACTAGATATTACAATTTCTATATCAAGAGCTTTAAAAATATTGCATCACTTACTTTTTGAAGTGAATTTATTTTCTTTCTTCTTTTTTCCTTTACTTTTCAGACAATTATCACAAGTAAACCTACAGTTTCGGAGGAAAAAACAAAGTAGGAATCAAACTACTATACAATTTTATAAATAATTTATGAAAAAGCAAAATGACAATAAATTATGTAATAATTGAAGAAATATACATTTTACAAAAGATAACTAACGAAATTTGAAATCAAAATAAATTCATACCCTTCAGGCCAGATAACTTCAAAATGGAGAACACAGATTTGATGCAATTTACGACCACAATCTGTACACTCTACCATACTAGAAGAAGAGAATATCATGAACTGTTTTCAAAATTAAATGTAAAAAACACAAACATGAAATCAAAATTATCTTCAATGTCAACATTTTATAAAACAATAAGTAACAACAATGAGCATGAAATTATACTTCATTTCATTTTTATGGGCCAATATTTATATAAAAATTAAATAACATGATGCATTTAATAATCCACAAATATATTAGAAATCACATTTACATTTAACATTAGCAGGTCAATAAAACACTAAATTACTGCTAGGCAGATAGAAATTTGTGAGCACAGCTCAATTTATTTAATAAGTAGTTTTCCTTTTTACAATATGATTACTTACGGTTCTTGTTCCAAATGATCGTTCTTCATTTCCACAAACTGATCCTTTTTGATAATCCTGAGAAAAATGAAAGTGAATTAATTGGAACTCAAAATAAGCAATATCTTAAAAACAAGGATGATTAAACATAACTTAATAAACACTCCATATGGCGGGTAGTGGTGGTGGCGGCAGACAGAAAATTCTACTTCGAATGTACAATACTGATGTGCATTGTACAGCATGTATGCACTTTTATACATTGAATGCACTTAAAACTCCATACCCATATCAGCAAAAATTATCAAAAAAATCGAAAATCACTTAAGATGACCTGAACCACATTCTCTTTGCGTTTATCATAATGTAAATATATAATCTCTTCTTTCATACCAGATGCAGCTCAGTTTAAAACTTAAATTTTTAAAAATTTATCTTTAAAAAAATATCGATTATCGGTATTTTAGTTTCCAAAATTCTTCATATGACTACAGATATTTTCATTTCAAGTATTGCACCACATAAGTTTTTTTGGAGGGGGAGTATTTCACAAAATGGCGTGAGGGGGAGACAGTATCATTACAGAAATGATCGTTGCAAGTCCTTTAGCTTTATATCCTGAAAATACGAATTTATTCTGAAATGTATACCAATGTAGAGAAGGTATTAAAACTACATTAAGGGTTTTTCATAATAATAATAAATTACAAATCATAATAATTAAATCCCTTTGTTTATAAATTTTTCATATCTTAATTATTATGCTCAACTCTTAACTATTAAGCTGAATTTCAATGTTCCACAGTCTCGGCCTTCTTGGTTTATAGATGGCAAGGTCCGCAATCCCAATGAGTAGTAATCCCGCACAACAACTTTGATAACAGATTACAGACGTAAAAAGTAAACTTAAAATTTATTATATTTTGAATTTTGAACATAATAATGAGAAAAATACTTACAAAACTTTTAAGTACGAAAACATTTAACATTTTCCACTTGATAATCCCGAATTCACACAGAGCGACAGACCAAAATGTGAATTGTGCATTTTAGGCCAAATTCAAATGATGCTACAAACTCCACCGTAATACATAGTTATTAACCAGTAAAAATGAAAACTAGCTAATAATAAACTTAAGATATATCAATTAACTATGTTAACAATAATATATTCGTTAAATTTAAAATCGTCCCTGAATACAATATAAAAAAGGATAGAACTCGACAGAATGTTATATATATATATATATATATATACACGAGAAAAATTGTAGATTTCTACTAAATATTTAAAAGCGCATAGTTAGAGTAAGTGCGCCTGTTAAGCTGTTCGAGTACAAGTTAATTCAATAGGTGCGAAATGTAAAGAGCGTGGTATAGATTATCAGTGCATATATATCAGTGAATTCGATACACTGATATAGCAACTAAAATACAAATTCTTGCTAAATTTGTCAAAGGGTTGAAGATATGTTGGTCTGCATTTCTGGATGCATAAAACCGCAATAACTAATAAATACGAAGAATAAATCAATCAAGTGCTATAATTAAAGTTTTCAGTTCACTTTGCAGATTGAGCAATTTAATGAATATGAGTAAAGTAGAAACAAAAGGGTGAGATATTAATAATTTGTTATAAAAGACCACTGGCGGCGAAGTTTCAGTTTTCTTATTCTTTCAACCAAAATAAAATATCTGCATCGTTCTCTACAAAAATCCTTAACTTTCTAAACAAGAGTTTCATCTACATATTGACGTAAAACAATAAGTTAGTTGAGTTATGCACGCCTTGTAAATGTAATATCATAAATTAATAAACTATCTTCCTTTTCCAAAGAAAAAAAAACATGTCTCAGTTTTCAATATCTCAATGTAAAGCTTATTATAAAAGGTTTATTCAAGATTCCAATCAATAGTTTATATAGGAATGTCTTTTCATAGAACATTTGAAAAATTGCAATAATCAAGAACAAAAGGGATAACATTATTAAATTGAAGCCTTTTAAACGAAAGATAAGAATTTAACTTCAGTCCATTTTTAATGCACGAACTCTGACAGAATTCCACCACCAACCACCAAGGCAAGATACAATTTTTTTAGCATTTAATAATTTTAATTTATATATTGGAATATATATTTTTAAAGGTCATTCATTATTACATCAATATGACATTCAAGAACTTAAAATTGTACATACACCTTTCAATTTTTATATAATTTCAACAATTTGATAACCTGTTTCATTATATTATAATGCATCAAGAGGCAAAATTATATGTTTTAAATTGCAATACCAAATAATCTTTAAAAAATAAACATGGTAAGTCATGTTCTGTATAATTTTAATTATTCACAAAATATTTAATTATACATATGTTTAAAATGCAAAAGTATAACAAATATAAGTGGGAGATTTCAATGAATTAGACACTTTCAAAATAAATAATTCTCCAACAAACAATGCTTTAAAGTTGAGTATTGTTTGTGGCAACGCTTACTATATGAGTAACTGGACTGAAGTGAACAGAAACTGAACTGATCTTGACTGTATAAATAATGAGGTGTCAACTTTTACTTTTACTACTTTACTCACTTGTAACAATTGTTAGCAAGTGAGATGTTTTGTTAATAAATACTTTGTAAGCGGAGTATATTCTTGCTACTATGAGTTGTTATTACTATTACTATTCAAACTATGAGCAGACTACTACGAGAGTTAAACCACATTGTTCATAAGATAAAAATTTGCCAAATCTCCAAAGGTTCTAGAATGGACTGTGATGCAAGTTCTTAATACTAAGAAATGCATGATCCGCCATTTTGAAAGTACTAAAAGTATCATTTATCTAAACACTTAAAACTTAAAATTTATCTCCTAAAAAAAATTCAAAACAGAATATAACAAATGGTATTCAGCAGTGTTAAGAAGTTACTTTGATATTTGTAAAGTAAAATAATGCAAAAATCTTACATAAATAATAAATATTTTTCATCTGAAAACCCTGCTAATATGTAAATTTGGGGAAAAAATAAATCAATGTAGCAATTCTCGAACATGAGGAAATCAAAATAATTGGTCATGTTAAAACTAATACAAAATTAACAGTTGCCAATCATTTTAGGAAAAACTATTTAAGATCAAGAAGATCATTATTGAGTGTTATGCATCTGTTTAAAGAAACTTACGTAGGAGGTTGAGATGGGTCATCACCAAGTGTAACAGTATCTCCTGGTATTTCAGAAAAACATTTCAGACAGTAAGTATACCTATAAACAAAGGGAAAAATATCTAAGCAAATACAATATACATTTTAATATTGATTAAAATAATAACCACAACCAATAAACATTCAAATCATATATAATTTTCACAAGTTTTATTTGACAAGTAGTGAGCAAGTATTTTTCAAACAAAAGGACAAAACAAAATAGATTTTACCCATTAAATGCATGAGTAGGTGTCATTTCTATTAAAAACAATAAACTTCTGTTGATAATCAGTAAATTAACAGAAATAAGACAAAACAATAAAATAATATTTTCAAAGGATTTTACTTACAGTGCGACACTGAAACATCCAATTATAATTTCATAAATAGATCCCCGTACTTGGTTTATTTTTTCACACACACACACAAAAAGGCAGTCTTAATTCTTTGGTATTAAAATATCTTCTCATTCATGTGAGTGGTTACTCTTAAAAAATTATTTTGAAATTCGAGAGCATGGATAATTTTACATGTATATTTCAAATAAAAAAAAATCATATGACAGAATATATTTACTAAGTAAATACTTTATTTCAATTTTTCCTTCAAACTCACCAAGACGAAAGTCTCGAAGCATTCTAACTCAAGAAATTCAAACCTTACCCTTAAATTTGACTTAAAATCAAAAGAATTGTTGCCACAGAGAAGATTAAAGTTCACAACCAGAAATTCATACAGCTGCAATATATAAAAATGCACACAGTTTAATATATATCCTATTACTCAACATTCTATGGTACCTTAAAAGTAGAAAATAAAAGGGATAAGATTTCAGTCACTGCCACTGTTTTTTAAGATAATTATTAATCAAATTCACTTGAAAGATTCCAAAATGAAAAGTGCTTTTCTGTATTTTGCTGGAATTTGGAAATAGGCAAATACAATATGTTCTAATGACCAAAAGTATGATGAGTATCTACAATGCAAACAATCAAATTGCAAGAGAAGATAAAAAGATTCAGAAATATAAAATTTAGAAGAGACTAAATATAGGAATTGAGTTTATTTCAATTTTGGATTCAAAAAAAATTAATGGAAATCACACTTCAAAAGTAAATTTTAAATTATTTTCAGTTGAAGTGAGTTAAAGTAGTATAATTTTAATTGTGAAATCTATATCAAATCAAGCAAAGAAAAGGAAACAAAAATTGGAGAAGAGACATGAAATATCTAAGACTACATAAAGAAATAAAAATGATAATGCCAAAAATATTTCAATACATTATTTCATTGCAAGTACTCCCCATACATAAATCTAGTTTCAAAATTGACTGACTTATCAAAAGATAGTCAAGCAAACATTTTTTTTAAAAGTGACATTAATTTGTGTAGTAATATAGACTACAAATTAAAATTGGATATTTAAATAATATTTTAAAAAACACACACACTAATTTTAAAAGATCTGCACACAGTATCTGAAAAAGAAAACATTGTAAATAGAAATGCAAATACATATATACCTATTTTGGTAACTCCAATATTTAGCATCCCTAGGAATAGTACATAACTGCTTTCCATAACAACATAAAACTTGAGGTTGGAAGACATATTTTCGGCCACAACAATAACCTAAAGACTGCATTACAGGATCTATCTCCTGTTCAAATACTTCAGCAAGCTAAAAATATGCAAAAAGAATATTTTATTTGAGCAAATTCTTCATAATAATCCCCGATCTAAATTTCAAATGAAATTCAAAAGAATTTAAAATTCAATTAGCACACTCACCTTTGAACAATGCCTATACACTTTAGATGTTTTCCTATTATACAACCATGCATTATCAAACATTAACCATACATCATCAACATACTGCCAAGGATCTTGATATTGTCCAGTGTCTAATTTCCGTTTAATTGTTGATAAATCCATTGGTCTTTTTATAATATCAAAATAATCCTAAAATGATGGCATAAATAATCAAGAATGACAAGTAGGAAAACACGAAAGAAAGGGAAAAAAATTTAAATGCACCATCTCATATTTTTAACATTTTAATGAAGCAACTGTTAAATTAAAAAAAATTACGAAATATTTAGCTTTCTATAATTGGAAAGGCTGTAGTTCGTAAATTAATTATGCATTTAGGTATCATGCATTTTAAGTTTAATTTGAAAGTTTTTTAAATAATTGATTTTTGGAAATATTTTTTTTCTCTCTTATTAGGTTCTTATAAATTAATGATCTAACAGAATCGACGATAGTTTATATGAAGCCTTTTATAAATTTAAAACTGAAGTTGACATCAATAAAGTGGAATAAATACGATATAAAGAAAGGGAAAACTATTTTCAACTATGTATAGGTCACAGAGTGATATACGCTGGCTTTTGCAATATTACCTCGATTGAAGAAAAAGAAAAAAAAGTACATATTAACTTTTTTTCCCGCATCGATGTAAATTATGAACCCAATTAATTTGGCAATTTTTAATTTATCCTAATTTGAATTAGTAAAAATCTTTAGAAGATAAACCAGATTTGAAACTATGCGATTGTTTTAAATTATAATAGTAAAATGAAATTTGAAACATCTTTAAACTTTTACATCTAAGCAGAAACTGCAAAAAGAAAAGTAAGCAAGGGGGAAATGACAGGAGTTCAGAAACCGAGAGCATTCACAATCTTTATGAAAGAGGACAAATAATGATCTTGTAAGGGAAAAAACATATTAATATTTTAAAAATAAGATTACCTATATAAAACTTCCAACATATACGCGGAAGTAAGACTATCTTACACAAACAAACAATTCAAAATTTGACAGTAAAATAAGCTTTAATGCAGTTGTATTGTAACAGTGAAGGGATCCACAGAAATCAATTTCAAATAAAAACAAGAGGTATGCAAAAAACTGAAAAATAATATCAATTTTCAGATGATCGAAATAACCAATGGCCACAAACAGCTTATGTAAATCAAGCAATTGGTAAAACGAATTGTAATACTAATTAATGTCAGTCTTGAATGGAAAGTCAGAGGAAATTTTAAATATCTACTAAAATTAAATTAAAATTAAGGCTACATAATAACCCATTACAATTAATATTACTTTTTCTTAAATCAGAAACTTTTTCATAAAAACTTAAGCAAACAGTTTATAGTAACACTTTTCTAAAATAATAAGCTGCAAGCATAATGAAAAAAGTACGTACAGAATACAGCAAGGTGATTAAAGAAACAAGAAATTGCCCCGACTTCGTAGAGTTTTCTTGATTTATAGTTACAAATTACAATAATTTCCTAGTTTCTGGTCTATTAAGAATTATTGTATGTATGCAATATACATTGTTAAAAATATTTATCAATTATTTAATACAATTTTTATAAATTTTATATAAAACTGAACTCAAGTATATATAACTGGAAATTTTTAGGAAACTTTAAAATTGCTTTTTGCAATACAAGTGAAATTATATTAACAGTAAAGGTTATTATGATTTTTGAGCGAAACTTGAAACAGTTCAATAATTAATTACCTTTCTTCGCATTAGTATGAAACACCAACAAAACAATGTTGCTGTTTAAAAAAATAGTATAAACTAATGTGTCAAACAATACATTAGTACTGATTTACAGACTACCGAAATATCAGTTAAAACACTTTTCTTTAACAAATCATGAGAATTTAACTGTCCTAACCAAAAACGTTTACACTTATAAATAATTTAAACTATCATTAATTCCATTTATTATGACAAAAAAATTACTATTCTAATTTATAAATAATAAATCCAATAATAACTATTTCTCGCCTATTACAGTTGAAATGCACGAAATTCGAAACAATAATCAATTATATGTCTCAAAATTAAAATATCAATTACTAAAATAGTAATATAAAATAGTTGTTTGAAAATAAAAAGTCACGAATTAAAAAGTTTTAAAGCTTCATTGTAAAAGTTGAGGCATGCAATTTTTTTTCTTTACTCCAAAATTTTCTTTTTGAATGGACTAAGAATTCAATTTTTACGTTTAACTCTTTATACTTTCTCTTTTCAAATTTTAGCATGATTTCTTTTCATTCTGTCGCTTTCTTTATATATAATTCTTGATACTTTCTCGGCTGTAAATATACGTGAATGCGAAATCGGCTATTGCAAGCACGCTGAAGTGAAATACTATTATCAGTAATTTTTATTGATTTTTAGATATTAAAAAAAAATCTTCTCTTATCCCTGTTTTATTAGATTGATGAAATTCTCTAATTTTTCCTATATCTCCGTTTTTCCAGCTCTATCGCAACGTTGTATTAGCATACTTCTAAAGTATTATTCGACTTATGAATTTCATTACAATGCATTATATCTTGCCAATTTTCAAAAACTAATCAAATAAAAAAATTTTACTAAACTGAAAGCAAATAACATTTCAAGGACCTCTTAGTTGTGAAAGTTGTTTCAACACCTAAACCATTGCTTCTAAAAAAATTGAGAATCAGTATCAGTCTCTATGATGGCATTTAAGAGACATGACACTTGCTTGGAAAATAAAAAGCTGAACTTCAAAAAAAGAGGGAGGGGGATATGCCGATATAATAACCCAGACGTAAAATATGTAAAAATAATTAAACAAAAAAAAATTCATATAAAAAGTACTTGGGATATTAAAATTCATTTAAAAAAAAGCCACCTTTTTCTTTAATAGAAAGTAAAAAAAAAGAATCACAATTTGAAAAATGATAAAAATTCAATTCCAAAAATGAAACAAATTGCGTTTCCTTAGTATTGAATCATATCTGATTTCAAAACAAGTAGAATAACTAGAAATTCTTCAATTTCATCAGAAACCGAAAATGAGCATTCGTGTATTTACAAATTGCTCATAATCAATATCTAACAACAATTATTACAGACGAAATCTCTAGGAAATATAAAACAAAAGAGGATAATAAAAGATCAAACAGTTCAATTCAAAGGGAAAAAGAGACGAACAAATAGATTATAGATTAAAAATAAAATGATAAAGCAATCCTTTCGTGTTGACAAAGACTTTATAGAATTCAATTCATAAAATTCAAACAAACCCAGAAAAGACATTTCATGCAGAAATCAATAGACAGAACTACCAGAAATACGAAACAGATTTATTTTAAGCAGATTCGGCATAAATCTTTTCAATATCACAAAGTAAAAAATAACGAAAATTTGTTAAAAATTAATTTCTTCTCCATTTCTCTTTGATGAAAAAGGATAGGAATAAAAATTTATTTCGATTGCCATAAATATATTTTAAAGTCTTAAATTTTATGCACCTTATAAAGTTACACTAATAATATTTTTTATTTTGATATGATTTAGTGAAAAAAAAACTCCATCATTACCCCTTTTATTAAATGAATGTTTATGATATAGAAGCACTTAAAACTACTACTCCTACACACATCGGTATAAACTCGCATAACTATAGATCACATACACATGCATAGCATCCATCAGATTATAACTGGCAATAGCAGCATAAAAATAAATCAGATAAAAATGCAAATATAGAAGCCATGCTAGGAAAATATATGCAAAATAACACCAAAATAAAATAAATATTTAGTTGATAATAGGATTTTTTTTTAAATCTTAATTTAATATGGCCGAGAGGATAAGAACAAAGACGATTCCAAGAGCAGGATACGATTTGAAGAAAATATATAATCTATCCTCAACGAAACATAAATGATTAAGTGCATATTTAGAATCATGTTGACATTAAAAAAAGGTTATAGTCAAATCTAATTTGTTCAATTAAAGTCCTACTTTCATTATCGTTAAGTAGAATGTTCAAATTTTTTAAAAAGTCACCTAAAGGTAACTGATTTATTGAACTTCAAATAACATTTATCATTTGTTATTGTTTACTTCTTATATCAAATAGCCACAACATTTAACAGCCAACACAATTATTAAGTTCTTATACTGAAATATGTATATATATTCTCATGCCATACAAACAATGCATAACAATAAAATAAGTTACCAGAGAAAAAATTAACTAAACAACTAATTATAAGCAAAGAATCATAATTGTATAGATTCATTCGCATAACTCCATGCAAGAAAAATGAGTTAAAAATTATGTGGAAGTTTATTAAGAACAGAAAGTAATTGTTAGAAATGCTAAATAAGAGAGAGAGAGAGAAAGAAAGAGAGAGAGAGAAAGAGATTACACAATTTAACAAATAAGTCAAAGAAACAACAAACATGCCACAATCAGTTTAAATAGTGCTATTCTGAAATTTAACAGTAAGTTAAACAATTAGATTAAAAGGAAAGATATACATTTATATCATGAAAAAATCTCACAGTAAATATATCATCATAAAATTACTATACAATTTATTAAGACAACTTCATAAAAGAAATACAAAAAAGATTACATAATACTATAACATGCAGCAAATACATAAAAAAAAGAATTTCAATAAGTATAATAAAATAACATATGAAAAACTGCAAAACTCAATATATATAAAAAGGAAGAAAGAAAAAGAAGGGAAATAGGAAAGGTTTTCAGGTTCAAAGAGGATTTAATTAAGATGCAAAGCATAACAAGTGAATAGAAAATAAAGAACTAAAAAAAAAATGTTTAACAAAGCATTTTAAATAAATATGAAGGGTTTAGAATTCACTGAAAAAAAATTGAGAAAAAAAATCAAAGAAAATTAATAAACAAAACCTGAATAGTGTTTTTATAAAAAGCTAATACTCCCATGAATTAGATGTATAAAGGCTGTTTTCGTACCATTGTGTCTTGTCTTTTGACATATGATGCTGACTCTTTGCCTTTAGTCTAGTAGAGGAGAGACCATAATTTGGATATAGATTTATAAAACATGGATGCTATATCTTAAGTGCTAACGCACTTTAAGAATAGCTATACCTTCCTTTCAAAGCTACATCCATGTTTCTTGCATGTAGCAAAATGCATTTTTAAAATAATTCTTAAACAACACTCTTTTAATAATTACAAGATTTAAAATATACTATTTCAAGGTATTTATTCAAAATCTTGGAATAAATGATTTAAAGCTGTTCTTTAGAAAAGATAAAGATTTGAAATCAAAATTATTAAGTAAATGAATTATTTAAAAATATATTTTTTGATAATTAATGAAATCCCTACACATCATAAAAACCAAATATAACTAAGCGAATTTTATCCATTATGTAAATGAATTAGGACTGCAGACAGTGAATGGAAGGATATTGCTATTATGCATTCATTATCAAGCAATATTACTAAGTTATTCAAGCAGCAAACTATAATGTGGTTATAGGGAGGTAAATGAGAAAATTCCCAGCTATTTTGGACAGCTTATAAAGGCAGTTTGTTTAAACAAGGTTTTATTCTAAGAATTTTCCGAATCACAATAAGTTAAAAGAAGACCTTTATTTGGTCAGTGCTCTTCAAAATTGCCATGTGTTCAAAACTAAAACACTTTATAAGCTTTCCAAAAGCAACAGTCAGTTAACAAACAATTGTTAGCAACTACACAAAGAGAAAATAAGACTCTAAATGCCAAGAAATAATAGAAAACATGCACCATAACGGGCCTTTAAATTAAAAGTAAGCTAATAATAAAACATACTGTAACTATGTGCTTAGTATTCATCTAAATTTATGACACAAAATTAAGCAAATAAATATATAATTTAAAATACAATAGATAGTAGTGCACACACACATAAAAACGTTGCTACATGAATAAATTTAGTGTACAACAGATTTTTAATAACTCTTCTAATCAAGTAGGAAGAAATAAAGTATTACAAAATAACATGCCCAATGGGCCCAATTAAAATATTTTTAAAAATTTGGGTAAGAAGAATCAATTGCATTACCTAATTTTATGCTTAACATCAAAAACATAATGTAAATATTTAAAGAAAATAAGTTAGATAATTTATTTCCATCAGGAAACAGAAGAGCTAAGGTTTATAAGCATTAAGAAAATTGCATACACAAATATCTAAACTACAAAATATAAATCTGTTACATCCTAAATACCTTTAAAAAAATATTCCAGCAAGGGATTTCTTTTAGGCAAATGAGTGGGGAAAACAAGATATAACAGACTACCATCCAAAATGTAGGTTTAAATAATTTAAGAAACAATTCCAAATCCTTAATTTAATTTAAAATGAAAATACTAGTTTTGAACATTTAACTCAAACCTCAGAAAATGCATTTAAACATCTTTTTTTTTAGCAGAAGCCTACAAGACAGCAAATTTATATGTTTGTAACATGTAAAAATTAATGATTTAAAGCACCTTATTAGATTTGATTGATTCACTTATAATCTGCATTGTAAAATTTGATCCACTCCTGCCCAATCAGAAGCAAGTTTATATTTTACTCAGGTATTATTTAAAACAAAAGGCAGCACTGAAACTGTCTGTGGGAAATAGCACATGTAGAGAAAAGAAAGGGGAAAAAATAATTACTGTTTTTTTTCCCTCTAAATACATAGTGACTGCAAGCAATCTTAAAAAATTATAAGATAAATAATTTTCAGTGCTATTTCTGCACATTAAAAAAAATTCACAAGAACATTTTAATGTTTAATAACATTACTGTTGTGCAAGAGATAAGCAGTTTTTCAAAGTGCTATGAATTCAAGATGTTAATTATTATCATACAGCTTTTATACATAAACATAAAACATGAAACAGTAAACAGAATATTAAAATAAAAACTAACAATCATTAAACTGCAATTAAATTTTAATTATAATCTTTGCTCTAACATAACTGGTAACATTCACGTCACATTTATGTGTGTGTGCTTTATTGCAAAATTATCTCAAATGTATACCTGGCATATAAACTAACATCAACTGAAAAATAACTAATGATCAGAAACTTTGCTAGATTTCTGGATTTTTTACAAGTAATAGAAGTAGTTAATAATTTATTTTGAAATAATAAATTAATATATCATATGATATCAAAAAAATGAGCATGTACATATATACAGCTGCCTGTAACCTTTTGCTCTTATTTAAATGACATGACACAATATTTTCCACATTTTTTTAAAACTTATCATTACCAGGAATTTGAAGTACAGAGCTTGGGACTCAGCTGTGACACAAATTAAGCCCAAGATCTCTCAATACAGTACTTTCTTAATAATTTAAATATTCAATCGGGCACACTAGGTATACATTTATGCAATATACACATTTACATGCAGTTTCAATTAAAACAAATATGAATATTCATCTTAAAAATAACTTTTACAAAATTAATCCTATTATTTAGGAACAAATTTAATTGTGTTAATTTTATTAAATTATGTTCAACAAATAAAATCTCTTCTTATACCTGATTGTGACATGTTTCATAACTTAATCAGAATTAATTTACACCCTACATAAAAATAAATGAATATAAAAAATTCATATTTACAGGAATCAGCAAAAGTTGAGGATCAACAGGTCGCCGAAACGGAAGGGACTCTGGGTCTTGCTTATACAACTTTTCTAGTGTCGGCATCAAAGCTTGGCGCAGCTCATCAGGTTTAAAAACTAAAGTATAATAATAATGTTTGAAGATTGAATTTGCTTACTTCTTGCAGATTATGTGAAATGGTAAAGAATAAAAAACAACAGCATTGTTAGAATACATAAATTATAAATCATTTTGAATTTCAGTTTGGTTTAGTAGCATAAGGGATAATTTGGCCAAACATAATAAACTCAACTATTCCATTTTCATAAGAAACGGCTTTAGAAATTTATATGGCAGCAAGTTGTTTTTAAAAGGCATGAAAATAAAGTTCCATTGTATTTGTACTATATTAATAAAATTTATCAATATTATGTGTAAAATATGAAATCGCAACAAAATCTTAGAAGGATCTAATATTTTCAGGATAAAAAACAAACATAATACAGGGGAGAAACATATGAATGGAGTCCAATTATACAATGTAACACATGTGCAAAAAAAGATATAAAAAATATGCAAAAAAATCAGAAAAAGAAATTACTATTGTATTTTTTATATTCCTGCAATCAGTCCCCCACTCTTTTTTTTTAAATAAAAATAAAAATTTGAGAATAACATTGTTATTCCACTGCAAAGTAAAACTTATACTATTCATAAATATATGATGATCATGAAATTCGTAAACTGAAAAGATTTAAAAAAAATTGAAATATGCAGCATGCTCCGCCGTTTCCCCCCCCCCCCCCTCCTTTAAAGGATTGTTGATAGTATATAAGAATTGCAGTTCACCACTTATATATTTAAAAATTCTTAATACTTTTTGTAACACGATGAACTGCATATTTCTCTATAAAACTTACTTTTCTTATTTGGCTTATGCTTGGAAGGCTGAGTTGATTCACTAGATGAATCTGGTTTGGTGTCTACACAGTTTTCTCCAACACTTGGAACTGGAGCAGGGCTTGCAGTTTCCTCTTTTACAACAATTGGTTCTTCTTTGATTGAGGAGTTAGCAGGAAAACCATCTTCAGCTGGCTCTTTAACATCCATACTAGAATCTTGGTTAATAGGTTTACCACTTGGCTTCACATCAACAATGGGTTCCTGCTTTCCAACCGAATTTTTGTCATTTTCTATTTCCATTTTTTCACTATTGCTGTTTTCTCCAGTAGACTTTTCAGAAGCAAATGAAAAGACTTTACCTCCAGTTTGAACTGACCCTTGATCTGAGGTTGATGATACAGGGGTATTTTGCTGTGTATCCATTTGGCTAACAGAAGAAACCCCCTCCTGAGAGACAGACATAACAGATTTATAATCTTCATTACTATCTTCAACATTAAGTACTGTAGGTTTAGAAGACTGAGCTTGACTATGATTTTGCATTTGAGTTTGTACAACTGGAGGAGGCGGGGGAGGAGGTTGTGGTGTGGATGGAGTTTGAGGATGTGTTCCAGGCACTGAAGCAGCTCTGGGTGGCTGTTGAACTGGTGTTTGTTGGGATTGTGGTTGAGGAGTCGAAGATTGGGGTATTTGGGTTCCATTAGGAATAGAAGACATTTGAGGTGAAAGACCAGGCTGTGATTTTGGTATTAACTGATTCACATGGGCTTGATTCTGTTGCTGAGCCCCTTGTGGTACTTGATTTTGATTAGGTTGTTGTATTGATTGCTGTGGTGGTGGTGGAGGTGGAGGAGGAGGTGGTGGTGGTGGCTGCTGCTGTTGTTGCTGCTGCTGCTGTTGTTGCTGGTTTATCAAATGTATCTTTAAAAAAATTTATAAATTAGTATATCTCTAAAAAGAAATTCCACATGCAACAAAAGAACAAACTATAATTCAATGTACCTGGGCATTTATGTTCGGTGTCATTATCAATTGACCTTGATTATTTTGACTCAATAACCTAGAGGCTTGAGACTGGTGTTGTTGAGACATCTGCAATATTAACAAGTAAAAGTCACTTTCATCCATATGCAAAAATCAGAATTGCACTACTAACAAATAAGGTCTTAAGTGACAAAAATTTCATAATGCACAGAAAATCCTTATTACGATAAACATTTCTTAAAGTTTAACCCACTGGTAACCCTTCTGTTTTAAAAAAATCCCAATCTCAAAATAAAAATAAATTGAGAAATAAATACAATTAATACAGGATATGTAAATAAACAATATTCAATTTAAAACATTCATTCAAAAGAATTTAATAAATACATATATTGATGGGGTATATAATACTTTAGACTAAAATTAAGAGTATGAATAAAAAAATGACACAGTCTGCATACTGACAACTCAAAAAATTAATATGCTCAAGAACACTTTAGACATGAAATTTATAATATTAGGTTGTTCAGAAAGTAATTTCGTTTTTTCCTGACAAAGGATTTAATTGCATTTTTCGCACCCAATTTCATACTTAAACCGTAAAATCATTTTATGTTTTAAGAGCTGATATAGCAAGGCTTGAGTGTGAAAAAGTGCAGCTGATTCTTCGCAGTAGTTTTTGGATGGTGCCCTTTTAAATATGGAGAGCAATAAACAGCATTTTCGTCATTTTTTTCTTTTTTGCTATAAAAGGTAAAAATGCTGTTCAAGCCAGAAATAAATTAGCCAATATGTGTGGAGAAGATGTGTTAACAGTACATCAGTACCAGAACTGATTTGCAAAATTTTTCCTTCAAATGAGGAGGCCAAAAACCACCTCGATCAGGTTTTTTTACAGCAAAGACCAAAACTTTTATGAGCGTGTAATCATGTTACTACCAAAAGGTATTAGACCAGAATGGCAAAAGGCATTAAACCAGAATGGCAATTTTATAATTTAATAAATAATTTATTCATTAAACGAAAATTTCTTTTCATTTTGACACAAAAATACGAAATGACTTTCCGAACGACCCAATATTTAAATAGATCCGATAAAAAAATTAATAATTCATCCCACGTCACAAATTAAAATTCATGCAGACTGTATTCTTATTAGCAAAACATCAACTCAAATGCAAACTGGCAGGCTTCCCAGTAAGATTTCATTCATACAAATTTCTCTGACACGAATCTAAATTTTGGTGTGATGAACACATTTTATTAATTTTGTTCTTAAATTATCATTTTCACAGATACAGTATATAAAAGAATAAATTTTATGTCCTGCAAAGGTATAAAATATGAATATGCACCAAAATCTTGAGGTCAGATTATCTGACAATACTAAATCTTGCATATTATTTAATCATATATCATGCATAAAGACAAATAAATTTTCAGTAGAAAATGCACCTGAGTAGATGGGTTATTATCCTTTTAACAATATCTCATATAATAGTCACAGCTAAATTAAGAATAGCTGTAGTAGAAATTATTCTCCACATTGCCAAAGTGCTTAAGAAATTGGCCTTTAATATTTACAATACACTTTACTTATAAATACATAATAACAAACTTTTGGTTAACTTCCAATGGAATCTCCTAAATTCATAACATTCACAAACATTTAAAATCAAAACAAATTAGCCAAATTATTTTGAAACAAATAGTGACCTTACTAACAAAGAAATCAGATGTGTCACAGCTTAAAGCTATTGGACTTCTTAAACTAATGAATTCTGACAAATGACATTACATTATTAATTCTGGCATTAATATTTAAAAAAGTACCAAACGAACAATATTTTTTTTAAATAAGGTTTTTTTTTAAATATTGTAGAATTACCAAATAAAAGAAAATTAGACTTAAGAATGATTAAACTCAATTCCAAAAACGATAATATTTGAGTTCCCCACAAATGAAATGCCAAATACATGATAAAAGGCTGAAAAAATAATATATATAAATTTACAGCAGAAGAGAGAATATTATGAATCAATTAAATTATACAAATTTCAATTACATGCACAAAAAGTTCTATTTAACTGTAGTTATTATAACAGTTCAATATGCAAATATAAATTTTTTGTAACTGTATCTATTACTTCACATATATGTTACAACAATAAATATGATTGCATGACAGCTATTCATTCTATTTTGTGAGTTGAATATTCATATGAAAGGTTTCTAAAATAATAAGGAATTTAACGATGTAAAATAACAGGTTATGGGCTCAGATGTTGTGAAATTGTGCTAGTTAATTGAATTCAATATCGACTTACATTGGCTATGTCACGAAAATCTAAGTGTATTAGTTCGTTTACGAATTCTTTTTAAAAAAACAATTAAAATGGACTTAAAGACACAAATTGAAAAATTAGAAAATTCGAATAACAGGACAAAATGGAAGCGGCAAGTAGAATTTTCCTTTTGCATCACGATGTTCTAGATCTAACAACAGTCGATAGTGATATAGGCTTATAAATCCGGGAATCGCTGCTTCAACAAAATAATAGGGAAACTTTTAAGGCTATTAGAAAAAGCGATGAGCTAGCACTGTAAATATCAGTTGGTTGTATGGATAATGCGAATGCTAAATTAACTTTAACATTTGTTTCAGCTAAACGTACTGGGGATCAGTTGATTTCGATTTACGAGCTAAGTTCTAGATAGCTTGTGGATAGACTAATGGTGGAGTTTTCAGGAGTTCTGTTAGAACTCCCTGAGGATGCCACTTACAAAGTGCATAACACATTTACAAAGCAATTTTAGTGAGTGACGATTCAGAAAGATTGGTTAAAACGAAACTACCTGACATTTCATCCATGAGCAGGATTATATCAACTCTACCTGAAGACTATTTTAGAGTTCAAAGGTGTATGGTAAAGTGTTCCCCGTGCAGGAACGGATAATTAATTAATTATCTGATAGAATTAAGAACTGATTAATTAATTAATCTCCATCTCATTAAAAGGAGACTGCCAGGAGGGGGGAGGTGAGCCTTCTGCTTTGGTAGCTAATTACTTCAATTTTCAGATAAAATATTTATTATCTTTTGAAAAATTTAAGATATTTAAAATAATTGAGAACACCAAAGAACTATTTCCTATCTATATGCACAATACCAATTTCCTTAACTTTTATTTCTTATTAAATATATGCTATCAATATACATATGAATTTCACATCAAATCAATGGTACCTAATCTCACATTTCCTAGTGAATTTTCAAAATACGTTACTTCACTGTTCATTCTGTATTTGGAAAGCTGCCGATAGAGAATTGTCATAATTACTAAATAAAATACCTGAAATAAGCAGAGTAAATTTTATCAATTTTTATTCTGAAAGGGCAGTTCAAGATACTTCGATATATCATGATACTTCCACAGAGATATTACAAAATAAAACCTACAGCCCCTAAACTCAACACTTGGAACGATTTCGCGACTTTGCAAGCATAGTTAACCAGTTAAAATGCCCTACAATTATTATGCAATAATTTTCTTTTTGAAATGTATTTCTACAAAATTATAATACTGTCATTTATTTGTATGGTCGCCCAAGAACCTAAGCTAGTAAAATTAATTTATTCATACCAGACAGATTTATTAATTAATCACAACAAAAGTATTAATGGATAGTAACTGTAATATGTATAATAGCTTCAAAACCATGATAAAGCATTCTGGCTGGTTAGCTGTAGTTAAAAGTGACAAAATCTTCCAACTGTTAAGGTTAAGGTTTATTCAAAATATCTCAAAATGGAAAGGAAAGAATTCAGCGACCGTTGGTGGTAATGTATCAATGAATCTTGAAAACATTCATATACGTTTTGACTTTTAAAAAAATATCATTTTAGTGGTTGGAGCTGGTAAACACGCACAGGATTTTTTCTATAAAGTGAGCTCGCTGAAGTTTAGCTTTGTCAATTTTTACCGAAGGGTAGGGCAGTGAATGGTAAATGTCCTTGATTCCATGTCTAAGGATCATGAATTTTAATATGAAATCAAAATGATCAAAACAGGTTCAATAGTAACGACTAGCGAATTCTAATGCAAGATTTACCTACAGAAAATATATCATTAGGTTTTGCCTCACTGATTACTTACAAAAATGCAGGTTAATACCAGGCAAGAAAGCATTGATATATCAAGAGATCTTTAAACATGCAATCAAAGTAATTCAAATCGGTTCAGTAATTGAGACCGAACGACTATTTCATGTTTTCCTAGTTGCTTTAGATGCTTAGATTGCCCATAAGATTAACATTTCAAATTAAATTCCCACCAATAAATATGAAAACAATTTTCATCATCATTTCATTTTTAAACCAACGGGCGACCGAGCTCCGCTAGGAGAAAACAGGTATCGAAGCTAACTCGAAGATTTAAATTTTCAATTGTGATTTATCAAAACAATACATGCCATAAAAAATTTGTAAAACCATTGGTGAAAAGATAACCGGTTAAAGTGCACCATTGTAAACTATTCTAAACAAAGTTAGAGTTTGGAAAGGGAACTATTCTATACAAAGGTAAAGTAAAGGTAAAGATTGAAGTGTGTTGAAGTTCAATATTTTTGACAAATTTATTTAGAAAAACCAAACATATATACATACATAAGAAACATATTATAAACCTATAACAGCATAAACATAAAACTTTATTAGTTCGCCATATTGGCTATAGATGGCAGCACGTTACTGCTTGAAAATTTAAGCAGCCATTATGGCGAACTAATAAAGTTTGAAAATATCCTATCTGTAACTCCGAACTGCTCGACCGTAGCGCTTCAAAACTGGCGCCAATCGATTCCTCGTGGCCAAAAACCCCAGACCCCAAGTTTACCGGAGTTTATTAATTCTGGGGCGATTTTCGACTTGGCAACCATTCCTCGTATTATAGTATTAGATACAAAATAGTTATTTTTCAAGATTTTTTTCTTCACCACCAAAATATCTAATTTTAATTATAAATACAATTATTTATGTAAATAGCTTAACAAATAATATTAATTTCAAATGGAGAGAAACTATCTCTTCAGGATTAAATTCTTTTTCAAAGAGAAGAAATTCTTAATTCATATGCAAAGAGTAATAAAGAAATCAGAAGTAGATATACAATCTGCTTTCAGTTTTAATTCACTTCAAATTATGAGATACAATTTGGAAAAATTAACTTACAGCAATTTGCCTGGTTTTAAAGCCATCTGACATCTGAGAATGATTTTGTTGAAGAGATGAATTGAATTGAGATACTGAAATTCCACTTGGCGTCGAAGGAATAACTGATGAATCTACAGGAGCACCTGCAATTGTTGTCACAGAAGTATTTATGCTGTTAAAATGCGCCTGCGACAACTGCTGCTGTTGCAAACTAACAGGAGGAAGAGGACTCCGTCGAGCCTGTGCTGGGCTGAACTGACTTTGATTCATATTCATGTTAATATTGGCATTTATGGAGTTCGATAATTGAGATCCAGGTGAGGAAAACAGTTCAGGGCCTCTTGCTGCAGTATTTGGAGGAACAGTTATATTAGGTGGAGGCATTCTTTGTTGACTACCAGGTACATTAAGACTTGGCAAATGTGTAAGTGATATTGCACCTGTAAGAGGAAGTTCTGAAAATAATAAACATTAACTTTGTTGATAACTGGATTAATTTGTAAATTCAAATATAAACAAATAAGCATAATTAGATCTCAATGAAATGAAATTCCACTGTAATGGCATACAATGAAATTGAATCACAGGAATGTAATCAAAAATCAGATATATTTTTTATGACTTGTTAATTTTGCTATTATCACTAATAAGTTTGATCTTTGAATTGTTCCATGCGGGAGGGGTGAACAAAATTTGAGATAATGGTTGATATAAGCAGTCATTCTCAACATGAAAACAAATGGCTTATTTCGATACCTTTACATTATACAAGCCTGAATTGATGAATGAACAAAGTCAAATGATAATACATTTTTCAATGCTAAAATTTTTCATTTATCTAAAATTTCTGAAATGAATAACACAATATATAATTATTGGGCCTATTTTAATTATGTAATAAAACAGTGAAATACATTTTCAATCAGAAATTAAGAATTTAACCAGTTATTCCTTTTCATTAAACTATTGCGATATAGTCTTTATACTCGCACACAAAATTGCATTCTATTATAAAAGCATACAAACTAATACAGTATGAGTAATTTCTCCTTCTTTAAGCAAAATATAATCTTGGCAATGCGGTATTAACTGATAGTCAAAATACAGTGATAATAAAACAAAGCTTCAAAAAAATTTATGACTTTCAGAAATCAAGTCATTTAATAAGAATTCAAAATCAGTAATAAAGTTATTACTTCTATTACAACAACAATTTGAGTTCAGAATTTTGTAACATTATTAATTTGCAAATAATAAAAAAATTTCTAATTAAAAACAAGAATAAGGCACTATATGCTGTAAAAGATTTCAATATCACTTTTATTAATTTATTCTCCACAATCCATTATTCAATGAAGAATAAAAAATGTATGCACTAAAATATTAATATAATGATAAAACTGCTAGCAACTTACTTGGTGTGGCAGGTGAAGAATTATTACTAAGAATAGGTCCTAACCCAGGCCCTACTTGTTGTTGCATTTGCATTTCTTTCCTTTTCTGGCGTTTTTCTTCCAGCTCTTTTTGAATTTTATAAATTTTTTCAGCAAGCAACTGGTAATATTCTTCCTAATATAGAAGAAAAAATTCTAGGTATAAAAAAATTGTAATTGAAAAAAAATGATTTCATATATTTAAAAACTTTTAGAAGGCATAAAACAGCCATCAACTGATATTGGAGAAAACTTGCATTAAGTTACCTCAGCCACACAGTAAAGAGATATATTATTTGTGCTCCAGAAAAGTTTTACTAAAAAATCCCACTTAAATCACAAAGTAAAAATAAAAATCTCGTTTCTCTCGAGTTTTCTCATTCAAACTAAGAATTAGAAGTAACTCAAAAGATAAGTCTTTTATATTTTGCAAAAGATTATTATCAATCATTATAAAAATTCCTTACAAATGCATATGTAAACATGCTAAAACTAAGGATTTTGAAAATCTGCAGCAATAAAATTTCAATCAGGCTCCTTTGTGCAGGTTTTTCCTCTTCCCTTCACCCCTTCTTTTTAAACCCCAGCACTCTACACAACAGTAAACTGAACAAACAATTACAACAAAAAAAATAATCTATCAACACTTTACACATGCATCTCATCAGTTTAATGCCAACTAACACTATCAAAAACAAAAAATATTTTAGTGATGTATAATAATTATTTGAAAATTTAGATACCATAACTTTAAATAATTTATACAGATAGTTAAATTTTGGCCTATCATATTTATGTTGTTTATATAAAACTTTCTCTATAATAAGAGAAAAAGGAGAATATTTTACAGCATACCAACAAAGACAGTTGCCATATAATATTTAATAAGTGTGATATTAATGAAAATCATAACCATATTCCAAATATATATTTTGGTTTAAACACACATACCCTACTATTTGCAGCTTCATACATATCACCCTCAACTTTTCTGGCATAAGCGACTAGATTAATCATCCGTTTGTCTTGCAATGCTGATATATCAGTTGTAGGAAATATGGCTTGTACTCTGCAAGAAAAATTACAATATATATATATATATATATATATATATATATACATGAATAAAATTTCACAAAATAATTAAGTTGAGAGTGAAACAGTTTTTTGGTTAATAAAGGAAAAGACCAGTCATGTATCACAAGTTATCACCTCTCATGAAGTTCAATCAGAATAAAGTAGGAGTTCTCACATAAGCATAGGTTACAAATTGCATTGACAACTCTAGATATGACATATTATCCACATTAATTATAGCATGGCCCAAAATGCAAAACAAAGATGGTATAATTTGCATATCTTGTATAAAAATATGCAGAAAGAATTCATTTAATTCTGTCAAATTGAATGTAATAAAAATCACAAAATATTTTCAGATACTAAAAACAACGCTAAATGCAAATCTATATAAATAAAAATGAATTTTTATCTGTATATCTCTTATGAGCTGCTGTACTGCTCATTCGATCACGATGAAACTTTGAACAGTTATTTCTTGCACTTACAGGATGGTTATAAGCATAGTATCATTATGTAATCTCTATAAATAAAAATGAATGTTTATCTGTATATCTCTTATGCGTTGTCGTGCTACTCATCCGATTGCGATGAAACTTTGAATAATTATTACTAGCAATTTGTTTCAATTAAAGATGAAGAAAGTAAACAAAAAATTGTCCACCCTAAAGTCTTGAATAATAAAGATTTAAAAAAAATAGAATTAATATTATTAACGCTTTTCCTTTATATGCAACTCAATTTCAATGAATGTTATTTCTGATACGAAAATATTATTCTTTCTATCATTTCTAATTAAACAAGACAGTTATTTTAAATTTCAAACAATATTTCCAAAATTATTTCTTCTGTGGCAGTAATGTGCCTGGTATCAGCTAGTAATCAATAAATAGACAAATAAATCAGTTATTGAATGTTCGATTTCCATTTTGGGCAGTTAATGCACAAGAAGCATTGAAGATATTAACTGTTGAATTACAAATTTATTTAATGTTTGTGCAATAAATGACAAAATAAATTTATAATTACAGTATAGCAAAAATTTCAGAAGTATTTCTATATATGCATATAAATTTAAAATCACTTTAAGATACTTACATTTTTTGGACTAAATGGTGCCGTAAATCCTGAGTTACTGATTGATGCCAATCCTTTGAAGTTGTTGGATTGTCTGGAATCACCCCTGTAACAATAGGAGCTACCTGGTTTGGTGCAGAATTCAATAATGCAGCATTCGTGGCTTTTACTTTAGATTGAAGATTATCGCCTATAATGAAACTTTGTGCAGCAGCATTAGCAATTGTTCCAGTATTACTATTCTGTATGAGAGGCCTCAACTGAACTTGAGGCTGTTGATTTGGTGGAGCAGATTGTGATGTCTGGATGTGGTTTAAGCTTTGTGGAGAACACTGAGTTTGTTCATTTACTGAAAGGCAATTAAAGATGGAAGAAAAAGTTAAGAGCAAATACAAACAAGGACTATAATAATATATCTAAAGAGCAATAATGGAAAAAAAAATACTACAGACATTTTTAAATTTAAAAAAATTGATATCATTGCTTTTTAAAATTTAAAAAATAGTCATTTAGATCTAACTATATACACACAAATATAATTATTACTAATTGATCATTAAAATATCTTAGAAAGTATTTTCATATCTAGTTTCTTGAAAAGTAAGCAAGTATATTTTAAAAAGTCCATATTATATATTGCAATGATGTTTTAAATTCTAATTTAAATTTAATTAATTTCATAATTCTTAGCAAATATTAACTTCATTTTAAAATATTTTCTTATTTCCTGATCTCATTCCACTTTTTCAATTCAACTGATGCAAGAGAAAGCTCTGTAAAATGTTTATGTCAGCTGTTTCCAGGATTTGAGTGAAGGGATAAAAAAATTGCTAACCTAAACAAATTCATCTAAGAGATACTTGAATTCTCCTTGTCTGAACTGACACATGTAAGAAATCCATACCAGAATCTCACAGTATTTAAAAACAGGGAAAAGTATTTCCCCCTTCTTTTTACACTCTTCCACTCATATATTACGCTGTGAGCGGACTTGTTCTGCGCCCAATGCTTGTACATAAATCATGCCTCCCAGGACAAAATGTTTTCCCTGTCATCAGTCAAGATTCGGCTTCAAAAAATTTGTGTGTGCGCGTGTGTCAAAATTTAAGTAATTCTACTTCAAATTATATTGGTACTTTCTATAAACACTACCTTTTTTTAAGTAAACTGAGTCTAAAAAAAGCATATGGATTTTAAAGAGAAGAATTCATATTTTCTATATGCATTTCTCCCTAACATAATGGCTTCTAAATATGCAGGTACATTTTTAGAATTTTTAGGGGAATTGTTAAAAAAATGTATTATTAAGAATGGATTTGAATCATAATAGTTAACAGTTTAATTACAGAAAAGAAATGAAGTTTAGAGACACTGTGCCATAATAAAAATAATGGAAAAGGGAAAGAAAATGTGGAAAGAAAAGTGGAAGGAAAGTAAATTTGTAATAAAATTGCAGAAACACATTTCACAAAACAGAATCACACAAAGCCTTTAACTGATGGCTTGAAATGCCCAAATATGTACATGAATTGATAGCTTAAAAAAATCAACTGTAGTTCTTTATTCATCATAAGAATTCTCTGAAAACCAAACTTAGTAATAGAAGTTTAGAAAATAATTGAACAGAAATAGCTGCTTTATTTTGTCAACTTTTTTCATAATACAATTATTTCCATCACTTTGAGGGCATAAAATGTACATTGTATTAAATATGATTGTGTTTTATTTGTAATTGACAAAAGCAGAAAAGTTTTATACTTATTTTTAACAGTGAATATATATATATATCAAAATGACAGAAAATGAAGTGTAGGCTTTAATTAATACAGGGAGTTCCTGTTGCATTCCAAGGATTTCTATTGCTCAGGAACTGAAAACTGAAAACCAAACCAGCTGTCGATGAATTACATGGACACTGGAAATCAAAGTGTACTTATAGTGACCTCTAGAGGAAGGATTAAAGCCAATATTAAAATTGATGATGTAAAAGGTCAATGTGCAAGCACATATGTGATCCTTGATAATGTGAAACCAGCTAATCATAACAGATGAAACATGGCTTAATATTCCTGATACTACTAATACCAGAATAGGAAAAGGATTTCCAAATGAATATTATAAATATGTACTACTCAATGATTTACAAACTGGTTTAAAAAAATAAATTGAAAAATCCAGGAAGTTTCTGAAAACACTATATTAAAGAAAATTACTGTTAATCTTGTCAGTTCTAAAGTACAGCTTATCAACAGTGGATTAATCATAATTGAAAATTTTCTAAAGGCAGTGGTTGCTTATAAGAAGCTTAAAATAGAAAAACAACCATTCCTGTTAAGAATTTTGGAGACAAGTGTCAAAGATAAATATATTGACAGAGTTGAAGTTTTCAAGTTATATTCAAATACTGATGTTAAAAAGAAACACACTAATTCTTCTTGCAATTCAAGTCATTTTTTGTTCCCATAAACTCTGAATGAAATTAAAATCGATTCCAATATTGAATATAAAGAAGGAAGAATTGGTTCAGCTTTCTATTTAAATGTAAAAATTGTTTCATCCTGAGAATTAATGAACTAGGATGGACCAATTAAATACAAATGGATATAAAGGAAGTTGAATTCAAGTCCATATGTTGAAACCAAATAAGACAAATGCTTCTGAAAGAACTGCTATTAAAGAATTTGTGAAAGAATGAAGGAAAAATCCACCTTATCCTTGGCTTTAAAAAAACCAGTAAGAGCAAGTTAGATATTGACAGTAAAGTGTTAATAGTCAAGACTATAAAAAATAAATTTCCATTACCTAAAACTGATAATTTAAAGAAGCAATTACACAGATGTAACTTTCTCACAATTCTGGATTTTGCACATGGGTATTTACATATACTGTTATGAGAAAAGATAAAGACGAATAAAATTATAATACCTGATGAAAACAAGACAGAAAGAAAAAAAATTATAACACCTGATGAAACATGCCAGTTAAAGCGAAATTTTTTTTAACTTAACAAGTATTCCAGTCAAATTTTTATGTTTGATGTATTTGTAATTGGCTATTTGAACAAAATGCTTGTTCCAACAAAAATTAGAAAGGGGATGGTAAAAAAATGAACTGAAACATTTGAAGGTTTTTACTCCGAACTTAAAAACTAACTTTGAAATTATCAAAATAGGAATTCAGAAAATAAATACAATGTCTAGGATTTATCATTACAAATATGAAGTCAAGCCTGGATCCAGAAAACTAGAAGCTATATCTAAGCTCTTTCAATCAAAAAATATATATGATGTTCAGAGATTTTTAGAATTAACAAATTTCTTTAGAAGATTTATTCCAAATTAAGATTATTTCCCATTAAAGAAAGATGGTAAAATAAAATGAATTTTTTTCTTGGGAGCAAGTTGAAGAAGTGCTTAAAAGTATGAATAAAGGAATAAAACGATTTTGGCTCTGTAATCCTGCATAAATATTGAATTACCTATGCATGAATCTGTGGAGTTGTTCCACTAGGGAATAACAAATAGCATTTAGTTTGCAAATAAAACAACTACAAAATTGAAAATATCATTCGAGCAAAATTGAGTTAATGGTAATTGTATGGATAACAGAATAACTTGGACAATTTTTGCTAGACATCAGTTTCACAATGGTGACTGAAAGCCAAGCTTTATATTAAATGAATGCAAAACTACTCAAGTAACTTCCAAATTGCTCGCAGGAGTCTCGTCATTGAAGAATTTGATTTTGAAATTCATCATAGACTGAGCGCTAACATGTCTCATATTGATTCAAACACAGCAGAGCTTCAGATTTAAGCATTTCAAGATACACTAGATACCTTGATAGAAAATAAATCAGAAGCTTGTCTCAGGTTAAGTGTTGAAGATAAAGTTCTAAAGATGTAGCATGCAGATGATAATTTGAAGGAATTTCTAATGAAAAATAAATATATGAAAAACAGAACAAAAGAAAAACAAAAGTTCAGAATTGTGCTTTGAAAATTAATAAGCTATTTCAAGTCATTAATGAAGGTGCAAAAGATTTCTAGTTGTCATACTAAAAGAATGAGAATACATTATTATAAAGTTACATGACCTAATGGGATAATTTGCTGTAGATGTATCCAAAATCAAGGAACTTCGTAAGTTTCCTCCTATGAAGAAATATAGTTCTGGCTTCTTTTCTCACCAAAATATATCAATGTGCTTCAAATGTCCAGTGAATAAAGTTAGAAAAAAAAAAGATACAAGTCTTCTCTACTCCATCCCGCTAGGCCAGAACTTACTAGCTACTTTGCTGCTTAAACACCTAGGCCTCTTTGCAACAAGTACCGGTGGGGGGGGGGGGGGGAATTCACTTGCCATTATTAATATTATGTCAATAATGACATAATATTTTAATGATATCAAAACAATATCATTATTCCCAAGTGATTATTTTTTGTTCCTCTTTTGTAGTATATTTACATGCCTTTATCTTAAGAGTCACAACACATTTCTAAAATCAGTGATGAATTTTGCTGAAAATTTTGAATTATCAAATTGAGGTTCCTGTTCAATTTTACATGTTTTCATCATGTCATTTTACATGTTTTCAGGACAGACAGAATAGTATTTTATTGCCATACTTTTCCCTTCTCATTATTATATATTAATATATAATCCAATTGAGAAGTTGAGATGACTGAATATTTTTATTAGTTATTAGAGAGAGAATGCATACAGCAATATGGCAATAGGCAGATATTTTAGAAGTAAAAAATACTTTAGAAATGCAAGTTATGATGTGTATATTAATCTATGAGTAGGTTTTTAATATCTTTAGGTCATAAGTCTTAACTAAATGTTTGACTCTGAACTTTTACGAAATGCCTTATGAATAATTTAATGAAATAGATCATTACAGAAGTATTTAACATTTTGGGTGGATGCAAAATGCCTTTATTGCAGTATGACAAAGAATGCATTAGAGAAAACAAGTAAGGAAATAAAACTTCAGTATTATTTCAAGCCAAAATATATCTAATTTAAATAATAAGAAAGATTATTACCATGAGGAACAGAAACAGTTTGACTCCGTTGTATCACAGGATTAATGTTTGCACTGCCATTGCCAGCATTAAATGGAAGTCCAAGTGCTGCATAGGCCCGTTGCATGTCAGCTGGTGCTGGAACTTGACCTGACTGACTTGTCTGAACAGCAGCTGCTAAAGATTTTTAAATACATATATCACTGTCCTTAAATATATATTACATAAAAGAGAAATTGAAATAAAGGGGAAAATACCATAATAAACTAAACTAACCTGCTTGCTGCTGTCTACGATCAGATGCTTGTTTTAATGGCAAGCATACAGGACAATCACTACGGGTACAATTCTTCCAATGAGATATTATCTGACGAGAAGAAGAACAATGGGGTACACCACAAGATTTTCCAGCTTGGCATGTTGTCATGTGACTAAGCACATGCTTCATAGTCCGACAATGAGGTAAAGAACACTGTCTCACTTCTCCATTTGACTGATTTTCACGCCTCTGACACTTATGAGCATGAAGAAGCAGAACAAGTTGTTGCTGAATAAGTTTTCGCTTTTCAGGATCAGCAGTGGGTGCAGGTGCTCCAACTGATGGAGCCACACTAACTGTGCCTGGTGAGCTCTGTTGACCAGGACTTTGTGTAACAGGATGGTTAGAAACTGACATTTGTGGCACTGACTGTGGAAAAAAATTGATAAATTATATTGATTTATATCGATAATTAGGTAACACAAACTAAATAAATAGAGGAGAAATAGTATTACAGATTAACAGAACTCATTTAGCATCTTAATAAATAATTTTTTTAATGAGTTTCTGAAGTGATATAAGGCTATATTTTTATTTACAATCACACTTCGAAACATAAAGATATATTTATACTTTGAAAAAGGAATCAATTATTGCAAAATACTTAATAATTTAGCACATATTTAAAAAATTAAAGTGGCAAACTGCCACCCAATTATGCATAAACAGTATTAAAAACAGTAATCAGCTGCTTTCTAGCTATATTGTTGTGGATTGTGATTGTTCTGTTAGGAAAGTACAGCACGGATAATTAGGAACTCATAGGCAATAAAGGAAATTCAAAAACTGAATAAACTTTATGCTTAAAAAAGTTAAAGTTATCAATGATAAAATGAATCATTATGAATAAAAATTAGTTCCAAGAAGAAAGCATGAAATGCCTTGTACAAATAAATAAATATTGACAATTATTCAGAAAAATAAAATTTAAAGCACACAAAATAGCACAATCTTTTATTCACTATTTTAATATACATCTATTTATAAATTCTAGCTTCAGAATTATTAAAATTAAATGCATCAATATTTCCTTTTTAGAGTTAACCTGGGTTTGTAACTAGTATTTGAAATTTTCTCAACCACAAAAACAAATTTGCTTTTAATTTCAAAATCAGTGACAATCAATGCTGATAAATAAAAAGAAACATGATGCATTATTCTGCCCAGCTAAATAGTGTCTTAATGTATTTAAAAAGTAACTCAAGTTTTATAAAAAGGTTTAAATATGAATATTCAAATTCTGCACTGAAAAATGTCACAACTTAAAAAGAATTTCCTGCGATATCATTGTCTACATCTTACTTTTGTTAAAATCTAACCCTGTTATTTCTCAAAAAAAGTTTTATTTTGTTATTTTTAAATTGCCTTGGCTGCTTACCTATATCAGCAACAACTATTTAAAGTATCCATATACTCAAAATATGGCTTAACCACCCATTTTTATTACAGCCTTTTCATTACTTAGCATCTTTTCTAAATATTTGCAAGCTGTAAATCTGTGCTTAGTTTAAGAGATTAAGCAATTTAAATTTTACCCCTTTTTATTACTTAACATTCAGTAAAAATCTTTCACATAATTTATTATTGGAGTACACTATGAAGAACGGGGAGTGATTTAAACAATTAACCTCTTAACTAGATAATCAATTTATTTTCATCTTTCGCATTAAATATTTTCTTATACACAGTTAACTTTATTATAAATTTCTCATTCTTAATATTTAATAATTTTTTGAAGTGCATTTCCACTGAAAAAGAAATTTTTGGAAATTATTACTTTATGCTTTAATAAGAAAATGTATACCCCTCCCCATTCATAAGTATTCCTAAAAAACCAGAATTTTACCTAAATCGCCATTTCAGAAACAACTATTTTTAAGTAAATATTTAAAAAGCATCAATTTTGAAATTAATTAAAATGGGGAAAAAATCACTTTTTAAGGTTGTACTTATTTCAAAAGATTGAGAGTTGCAATGTAAATTTTAAGATGTCTCAGCTCTGTACTAATGGTTTGGGCAATTTAACAGATAAATATTTAATAACCAAATGTCCCTTTCATTTTTAAAGGATTTAACAATAAAAATTATCTTGTTAATGATGTTTTATAGGAGATCATGAATCAGATTAAAGTATCAGGTGCAATTGGGTATCAGAATTAACTTGTACCCGATACATCAAAATTGGGCATCAGACCAACCCTAATTTACTTTCTCTTATAAAAGTGCATTCGATTCTCTGAGTAAGTGGGTCACTAAATAAATATATGAGAGAGGATTTGAAAATGTGGAAATAAATTTCAACAAGTTACTGCTGTTAGACCATACTTCATTTAAGTGATCCTTCACTGAATACTTTTTGAATTCTTAAGTGTATGGATATACAAAATATACATATCAAAAGAAAGGAAATCTAGATCAGTCCTACATTTTGATTTATGCTATTTTAAACTGTATAAACACGAATTACAACCTTAATCTAATTTTCAATCTAAGCTGTAAAGAAATAAGTGTGATCCAGTCCAAAGATAGATTTCACATTGGAAACAATAAGGGCCTTTAACCAATGTATGATGTAAAATATCTTCTTTTCTTGCGAGTTTTTCTTTTCATATTCATGCTAAAACAGAATTTTTTTTTAATCTGCTAAAAAAATTCTTTTACAACAACCATTGCTGAGTTCAGATTCAGGAAGTGGGTAATTTCAGTTTTTCCTTATATATTCATTATTTATTTATATATTTCATTTTCTATAGTTTTTCACTATATATGCATAACTCCATAAATTTCACATCACATCATTTTCATGCAACTGAGTGTCAGGAGAATAATCTAAAATGTGTAATGCATTTAAAAAAATCCATGAAAATAAAACACTTACATTTCCTAAATTTGAATCTACTGGAGTTGTATATCTAGGAGGTACATTCAGTGCAATACTTGTAACTGCTTGTCGCTGCCCACTTATAGAGATGGAAGATATGGAAGATGGCAATCCTATTTGTGATGCTGATACAGCATTGTAGACATGAAAGGGAGCATTATTTGCTTGGCCTAATGGTGTTACACTAGGAGTCTGTAATAATGAAAATAAATGAATGAAATGAAAAATAAATTTTAAAACATATATAATCATAACTATATACTCAACATTAAAGAAAATCAAAGAATTTACCTGATTAAATAAATGACATTGATAGTGAAATCAGTTTAACTGTGGCTCATCATAATGAAAATAAAGTAGAAAAATTCTTTTTAATAACACAGATTTAATAAATATAGTAATTTTTAAATAAAAATTTCTACTAAGTCTGGCACAACACACACATACATGCTTCAGCAAATTCAATTATAGAGAATTTTCCACTAAATTAATTCTTCTATAGTCAATAACTCACAGCAAAAAAATGGATCATACTATTACTCTTGGTTAAAAAGTTCTAAATATCCCTATAATACACTTAAAAATTACTTATGTACTTTAATGGATAATTAATTTAGACATCAAACATTAATACTCTATGAAATGAAGGTTTCAATACTCTGAGACAGAAAAAATCCATTCAAATGCAACACCACATATAACTGCTTTCAACGTGCTTGCAAAGGTTATAATTTTGTTGAAGAAACCCTTCAAGTGGTGAATAAAAAATAAGTAAATTGTAAAATCCATAAGCTTGCAATTTAATTTGTAATATTCTACAAATATGAAATTTATTTTTTAATTGATTTTGATTGTTTTTACTATGCTAGCATATCTATATCATAAACTTTAAAGTAATTTAAATAAAAGTTTCTGTAGAAACAAATTGAAATAACTAGGGAAAATGATGGTATAATGTTAATATTTTTAATCCTTTGCATGCAGGTTACTTTTGTAGAATACTTGGGGCTAGCCAGCACACTTTATGTCTATATTTTATGTCTTTTTTTCCAGCTGTGTATTTAACGGAAAATTTTATATTTTAAGATCAGAAATACATAAGTAATGCACATGCAAAATATCCCCTTTTTATTCTTAAAACTATGCAAAGCACTTTTAAATTAGAAAATAAAACCTAGATCCTTCATAATAAAAAGTCTAAGGTCTGTCGATCATACTTCTTGAAAAATGGAAAGGAAACCAATTCCTTTATTTTCAGCAACTATGTCTCCAATAATTATAAAAGCATAAGACATTACCATTAATCATCTATGGCTTTATAAAATTTAAACCCAGGTAATATTCAGCATCAATTTTTTAATTATTTCTGTTTTAATAAACATTTTATTGATTTTACTATCATTTACCACCCTTCCAGTATTAGGACAATTAGCATTTACAGGTTTCTTACGAAGGCTCATTATCAAGGTAAAGGACATATAAAAACTCCAAGAGCAAAATCACTTGTTTACACATTTTTTCAAAAAAAAAAAAAAAAAAAAGGGCATTTCATTGCTGCAAACAAACATTATATTGGCAAGGTTTAAAAATTCAGTTAAAACATTTAAGAATGTAATGTGCAAGAAAGTACATGTTAGGTTCTAGACCATAAATTCCCAGTGTCCTCTTTTCCAGTGACATCTTTGGGGGGGGGGGGGATCCAACACCCTTTTTTTTTTCGCCATTATAGAAGCTGATACCAAATATTATAATTTACAAATAAATCTATATCCTCCATTTTATCTACCTATTTAGAATTACAAAGTAGAAAAAAATCAAATGTAATAATAATGCTTATTAAAAATTTAAAAATATACATAAAACCAATTGAATTTTTTTTTAAATTATAAAGTGATTAATGCTGATGGGTTTTTAATAATTGATTCAGTAGAGTTCCAGTTGTGTTGACATCAATTAAAAGTGCTGTGTTCAATGATATATAATCAGTTTGGCTTTTCCAAGATAACAACCACTAAGCAACTTTAAATTGACAAATGTGAAAGGAAAAGCAATTAAACCACTATCATCACACAAAAGACTCCACCTTTAACTAGGGAATGGTACTAGGTCTTTCTAATTAGCCCTTCCACCCAATTTGCAAAAGCTAGAACTGGGTGCAATATGCACAATTACTGCAAATATATAAAGAAAAAAATAATGTTCAAGTTTCTAATACATTAAAAGCTTGTTATATAGTATCAGTTTATGGTCAGCCTGTTGGTGCTTTTCTTTTAAGTTCTTTTTTACAATTGTTTTTGGTATTCACTGTCTTTCCACAACAGCACAAGAATTAATACAATGTTTCTTTGCAACTTGAGTTTTAAAACATTGAATTAAAACTTTCAAGTTCTTTACGTCATCCTAGACTGAGAATAACAAGACAAGTTTTAAATGAAGATCACCCTTGGTTTAATTTGTTAATTATGCCTTAATGCTAATTGATAAAAATATTAAACTTATATGATAAACTGTCAGTTTAAAATAAATATTTAAATTAATGAACATTTTTTAACACTGCCTTTGAAACAAGCGATTAAATCATATATTTTCACTCACTCATTCTTTTTATCGGATCAGAAAATATTTAAAATGCAATACAAATAGTACATAATCTCAAACCAAAAAAATACTGATTCAAGAAAGGTTACAATCATTGCTAAGAGTACATAAAATGCCTCATGTGAGATGCTAAATTCATTTCACTCAAGCTTGACTTATTTTCCTCCACTAATAATCTGGGTAAATTACAAATTTGTTTTCCATCTTCCATTTGTTATAAAGTATTTCATGAACATTTTTTCATTCATAATTTCATGGTACTAAAACTTTTGGATAACTAATAAGAAAAAGATTTAAAATTATTCCGTTAAGAAGAATGGGGGGGGGGGGCAAAAAATAAGCACCAATTTCTTTTTTGTCATTTTTTAACTTTATCATATTTCAGTATTTAGAATTGCACCGATTTCTTTTTTTTTTTCCTTAATAACTTGACAAATAAAATATTTATTAATTTTACAATTACATTCAAAATTCTGCTAAAAGATGCCCCTTTTTTATATAATGAATAGTAAGTTATATCTCTAATTCTTAGTTAAATATTTATATATGTAGACAAATGATATAAATTAATCTATTGATTTTAATATATATTAATTATCAACAAAGATTAATGAAACTAATCAACAAAGCAATTAAAATAAGGAAATTATTGCTAAATAAAAACAGTTAACTATGAATTAAAATATGTGAATTTAAAACAGTATATCTGAAAAATTTACAAGCTCATAAACATGGTTCCTTCAGAGCCCCCCTAACATGTTTAACCCACCCTTAGTCAGAAAAAGTTGTGCCCACTGAAGCTCCTACCTGTAACATTTGCCATTATGTTAGAGTGACCTCAAATTCCTATAGCAGTTTTAAGGGTTTGTTTCTTTCTACGGGAAATATCTTTAATTAGTATTGAAAATATTCTCATGCATAAATGGAATGACATTTTCAACACACAAACATGTGAAACTTGATACTACAGAATGTTTTGGATTTCTTATAAGAAATGCATCTCAGCCTGATGGTGATATATATGAAGAGTGATAATAACAATTACTATCTCGCTAAGTTAAAGCTAAAAGTCAAGGTAAATAAGTGCTTATGCTGTATGGCCATTAATTTACTATTTGATGATGAACTCCTATTCTGTATATAATATATGAATGATGTCAAAAGGCATAAAATCTATGTAAAAGAGAAAATTATCATTAATGCATATGGATAATTTGAATTACTGCAAAAATAATTTTTGTAGTTGTAAGAATATTCTTATCACAGGAAGAGTTAATTAAAACTCCTTCTCCTCCCAAATTTTAAAAGAAAATCTTGCTTTTATTTAGACAATGGAAAACTTCTTAAAAAATACAATTTGCATTTAGTCACTTGCACAGGAATAGACGGATCATCTACCATTTAAAATATTCCTTTCTTCCTTACTTGCTTAAAGCTTATATTTTGAAGTTTTCATGGATGTAATATTCCATTTTTAGACATTATTACATAAGCACAGAAAGGATAAGTTACCATTGACTATAATTCTGTTTTTGTTATTCTGATATTGGAAAAAATAATGATTTCATACTATCATGTTAAAAAAGTTCATCTGATATTTTGAAAGCACTACACAATAATATTTGTCTACATTTAAATATACAGCTTGGAAATCAGACATTGTTCATATTTTATTAAATGCTTTGTGAAGTAGCATTCATGTCTCATTTTAAATTATGTTCATACAAATGAAACATTTTTATTGATATTTGATCATTTTTGTGTATTTGTATGCATTTGTAATAAGTTATTTCCTTAAAAATGTTCTGAAACCATACCAAGAATAGAGAAAATGAATAAATTTTCAGGCACAACTTCATTACATAACCTTAAATACATAAAAAAATATATATACATTTTATTATATTTTATTATAATGTATATATAAAAATATATATACATTACAAAAAAATAAAATATTTCTTAAATCAAAAAAAGAATTATTTTCATGCACACACATTAATATACATAGCTTAAGAACTTCTAATATACTTTGAAACAAATAAATTGATCTATTATGAAATGATTTTCATTTTTACTTATCAGTTAAAAGCAGATATTAATTTATTCAGTTGGAAAAAAAATTTGAAAAATATTTTGTTTATTTTAATTCAAGAAATGCATTCCATGAGTTGAAAGGTATAAGGAAGGAGATCTTCACAAACGTTTAAGTATTCTTTTAAGTTCCCCTATCAACATAAATTTGATGAGATTAAGTAAAACAAAATGAGTCAATTCAGTTGATTTTTTTAAGGGTTTTTTCCCCCGATTTACCTAGTGCCTTAAGTTAAATAACAACTCATTACTAACCAAGATTCTTCTAGGTTTTAATCATGCTTTTTAATGTAATGGTAAACGAATTTGACAAAAATAATTCAAGACACAGATGTATAAGTTAAACTTCAATGAAGTTTTAAATAAATTGCAAAAAAGGGGGGGGGGGCTTTCATTTTTTTTAATAGTAACAAATTTATTCTGGACAGAATGGAAAAAGTACAAGGACAATGGAAAAATTAATACTTTTTCCCTAAAAATTCTCGACCTTTCTGCTCTATAACCATCTTTCTCTATTTCAGATGACATTTAGTCTGCAGTCATTCATTTTAAAACTAAGAAAAACATCTGAAAGGAGGTTTATAAGTGGAATGCTTTGATAAATATTTTGAAACAAGGAAAAAAAATTGCATATCTGAGTAAAAAGTTTTCAAACTTAGCAGACAAATATTTCCAAGATGCAAGCATCTCAATTTCACTAAATTTTGCCTTCAAATCTAATTAGCACAAGATTTTGGTTACCTCAATTCACATATGGTTAGGTCAAGATTCTACATCTATGGAGGAAATCATAGACAACATATCTTTCAAGGATTTAAAATCTTCAAACTTGTTTTGAATTCAGTTGTTAAGGATTACGTATTGAGGGTTCCGCTTAGTCAGAATTTGATAATTTTTCATTTAGGGAAAAAAAATAAATAAATAAAACTTCCTTTTTTAAATTGTTTTCTAAAAGAAAGCTTTAATTGAACGCTTAATCTTGCTTACCTATCTTTGCAATTATCGAATCTGACCTTCGCAGTTTCTGATTTATTTTAGAATTATAAAAATTAAACTAGAAGACTTTTTTATACATTATTTGCTAGATTGGTAGCCTAACACCCTTCTAAGGCTATCTTAGATATTTATTTTCTGCAAGCAGAAATAAATGCCGTTCAATTTCAGAAAAATACTTGAATGGACCATAAAAAATTTCCTCGTTTGGAGTTAAAACAAACAATTCTACAGCAAAGAAATGAAATGCAATATATTTGTGTGGAAGACCTAATATGAAATACCAGTTTTCCTGAAAATCAAGGTATTTAATTAAAAAACATCCTATTCAAATTACTTTTTACACTTTCTTTCACAAATATAATGATTTAAGTTATATATAAAATTCTTTCTATTTTCAATATTTTTATCTATAGTAGAAGCTGACTTCTCTTCATCTATCTCTGAGCTTATATCAGAATGTGTACAATGTAAAATATGCATTCATGAAACATGTAATGAAAGCAGACACAGAATTAATCTATATTGATTTAAACCCTTTTACTACTGACACAGCTCTGTTGGCCATGGTAATTTCATTCTGGCGAGTTGGTTTCTTTTTCAAACAAGGGGTGCAGGACGTAAAACAAGGGTACACCTGGTGACAGCTCATTTTATACCTTGTACCCCCATTTGAAATAGAAAATATCCTGCCAAGAGAGAATCTGCACAGTCAGTTGGGCCAAATAAATAAATCCTGCCCAGTAATGGTAGAGTTAAAGAGAGTAATCTGAAGATTTTCCAGTAAACCAGAAGCCATATAGATATAAAAGCCATATTTTATACAGTTACTTTTATTCATTTTATTACACATCGCTTTTATTTCCAATTCTTCAATAAGTAGCTAATTTCAACATTTGACAAAATGACAATTTCTACCAACTGTCAGGAAATCAACACATTTTGAGGATCATTAACACATAAATATTTAAATATGCATTTTAACATTTAAGAGTTTCCAAATCATAACAGAACAAAATATTTTTATCAAATAAGCCTTTAACATATTTAAATGCAAAGGGATAGACAGTTAATACATTAAAGATATCAGAACTAGTCAACAGATGCTTTTTCAAAGCATGTAAAATGATACTATGAAGCAAAATAAAATTTTTAACGAAGGTTTCTTGACAGTTTAAAGATTTTATATATTATATATATATATATATATATATATATATATATATATATATAAATTAGATTTCTGAATTTTAATTTGTTATCCTCCTTATTTAATGAAAATATTGTAGATGTTTTAAATTTGCTTGCGGTAAATTGCTACTTGCATTGTTTAACCAAATTTTTATTATTATTCTTTAAAATTATTTTTGACTTATACAAAACAAAATAGCTTTTAACATTTTTTAAAAAATCATTCATTACAAGTGATATTCTCCTTGAAATTATACATAAAAATATAAATGGTATACAATATAAAAAACTCCTTTTATAATATGAAAAGAATTTTCATATGCATTCTATTTAAAAGTCAGCATTCTATAGAAAGTCAAATTTAAATGCATTTTTACTTTCTGGTATAAGGTGTTTACACCACATAGCTATCAATCACGGATTGGATACCTGCTAACTATAAACTGCAACATTATTAGAATCTATTCCAAGTACTTTTGTCCCAGATACTAAAACATAAGAAAGGTTTTGATGAAGATTCTATGAAAGATAAGTTATGAAAAATGAGTAAATATTTTCATCCTAAGTAATATTGAAAATCACACAAAAGATAAATACTATTAGTGACTTTAACTTATAAGAAAAATAGAAAAATTCCATCTGAATTCAGGACATTGTTTTTCCATATTAAAGCAAAACACAGCAGGAAAAACTTCCCCCATTAATAAAATCCTTGCAGAGAACAGGCATAATAAAATAAATATATAAAAAGAAAGCATAAAAGAAATAAGAAGTAAAAAATGAATTAGCCCTAATTAAAATTTTATCTTTCAAATATCCAGCATATTCATTAACATTTAGTGTTGCAGGAATTAACAGGTTTATAAACAATTTGAAAATACAACATTTTTTGCAATTGTAATGACTTCATTAATTATAAATACATCCTTTTGTTTGTGAAGAAGCTAAATCAATGAATACTATATTACAAGTCACAAAAATATTTCACAAGTTAAGAGATATCTTCAAAAATGCCTCTAACACATAAAAGAAACTAACAGGCAACATTGAAGAAAATGATTAAATGAATGAATATATCAATAACAAATCTTGTACGTAGAAAGGTAAACAATATTAAATTTCTACAGTAGGAACGAAGGCAGTAAGGTTTATTGAGAAGGCATCCCTCCCTTTCATATATTTGTAAAGGACAGCTCCGAACTGAAATGTCACTTTTTGTAATTAAGTTACAGACAGGGTCCATCAAATTCCTATTAATGATGTAATAATAAATATATTTGAAATTTCTATAGAATATAAAAAAAATCTTTATTATTTATAAATATTTAAGAGCTTACAGGAGGATCCTGCTAGTTTTCATGACCTAAATATTATTCTGCTTAAATACAAAAACTTGTAAATTAAAAGTATATAAGTTGAGGTTTCATATTTTACAGGGCCAACTTTTGGCTTGCTTCACAACTAGCAATTAAAAAGTGTCATTGTATTTCAATTTAGTACGATATTCCTTTCTGCCTATATTAATAACAAAATATTCATCATAACTAAGTATTTTGAATTAAAATGCAATTCAAATTATTATTATAAAGAATATATACCCGAAACTTTTAAAGCAAGAATAATTTAGTTTTATAAAGATGGTAGTAGTTAAAAGTTGGTAGTTTTATAAAGAGTAGGTCAATTAATTTTAAAAACTAGCCACTAAAAAATTCTTCATTTTTTAATGAACACAGAATATGACCAATCAACATTAATAAATAATACCAGTTCTATAACAAAATGCATGTATATGTCCAGCTATCATTAATACTATCGTTTAAGAGATGAGACCCCTGAATTAGTTAAAACAGTTCCAACTTTAAGCTTGATCCATCATCTTTGCCCCTTTTTGTTTTTGATTAATAGGCCTTCAATCTCTTAGCTAATATTTCATGTAAGTCATGCAAACTGCAGTTAATTTTTTTTTAATAAAAATGGTCCCACCTTATTCCATGTTTATATAAAACCTCTGAAATGTAAAAATGTAAAGGATATTAAAAAGAAACTTTCATTAACTCACACATTCTCAAATCTAAGTTACAACTACATCAGTTTAATAACAGTCACATAATTAGGGTGGGGCAGGTGCCCTTGGATGCCATTACCAAGGGGCGCAAGATTGTAGAAAAAAATTAGAAGCATTGAAGAATTCTAACCAGTTTTCTTCAACCCTTAATCTCCAGAATTAAAATGAAACTTCTTGAAGGCAAGTATAAAAATTCCCTTATTTCGTTTCATATTTTGATATATTGAATTATCTTGTAAATTCCCAAATTCATGTCACTAGAGTTTTATGTATAAGCATATGCTATCAGCACAAGATACTGAATAGTATTCCCATGATGTTTTATGTTCTGAATGCAGGCCAATATCAAAAAGGTCAATGTATCATCGTAATACAAATTAATCATGCAAAAAGTATTTAAAATAACTAGACTCAATGAGGAATAGCACTTAGGTTTAGAAGATCAAATTTCTATTCAAAGAATATTCCTATCAATCAGTAAAAACCACAATTAGTACTTGGAAATGGATAACAAATTGTAAAGAATTGTTATAATGAGAAAAATTGAATATAAGTGTTAAATTCAGATACTGTACACACAGAAAAAAACTCAGGATAAAAGATACACACACAAAATAATGAGTTATTCATCAGATCCTTTTCAACTATCTGAGGCAAGAAATTTTATTTTGTTGTAAGTTGGAATCATGGCAAACAGAAACCTTGACCCTTTTCTCTCCTCCAATTATATCAGTGTTGTGCTAGAAAATGAATTCTTCACTAGAGTTACGACTATGTTATATTCGTTTAGTTTATATTCTTTAAAAAAATCATTTAATTACTGTATAAAATTTGACTTTTATTAATTAATCAAACTTCTCTACAAATACATAATATAACTGAAAACCTAAACAGTTATAAATTTCATATAAATACAAAATAATAAAATTCAAAGTGGACCCATTTTATGTATGTACACTTCCGTTTAATAATGAGCTATTATTTCAAACCAACTACCAGAAAAGAATGGACACAGCTAAACCAAAAACACTCAATGTGCCATGAATATTCATTACAGAAAAAGTTCCTTATGTGAAACAATTATCAAAAGACCTCCCTTAAAATTACTGCATTCTAATATTATTAAAATGGCAGGGTAGGGGGCTTTCCGCTTAGAATCAATACAATACAAATAAAGAACTCCAGATCAATTCTAACATTTAATAATAGTTTAAATATAGATCAGATGAAAAAATAGAACAAGGCAACAAAGCCTAAATTTTTCTTTGATCGAAAAAAAAATTAAATTGTTTATTTGCTACATAAAAATTTAAACCTAATAACATTAAATAAGATTATGTTTATATTGTATGAAATTACATAATAAAAAAAAGAGAAAAATCCGATTTCATATGTTTAAGGTTTTGTATTTGGATCTCTATACTTTGAGTCAATTCTAAATTTACTGTGAGTGCTTCAGTTTTCAAATGATAATTTGCATATTTCAAAATATATAGCAAAAATACATGAATTTACTAACATCATCCCCTCAACAAGTGATAAAGGACTAACCACTTGCCTATTTAACCTTTTAATATCATAAGTTTCAAATTTGACACCAAACTTTTATATCGAATTATGCACTTGCAATTAGTTTTTAATATTTGATTGTGTGTATGTTTTTTTTAACAATACTTTAAAAAAAAAAAACTACAGCTGTTAAATTGTTCAAATAATGTGACTTTTTTTCCACCATATCAAAAGAGTGACATTTTTAGAAACTGTTTAGAAGAATAAATCTTTAGTGCATTTCATTTTTTTGACAAATAAAAATACTTCCGAGGTAGGTTAGTATCTTATTTTTACTATGATATAAGTTTTTTTTAGCAAAAGGCCTGTTTTGTTTGAAGAAAATTTTTATTATATTTATATCAATTTTGATACTTTAGGTGTTCCAGGCTGTATGAAACCTACTAGTATTCTTTGGCTGATTACATTTTTTAAATATTTATACTGCCTCTGTTGTTTCTATGATGGATTTGATGTTGGAATTAAGTTTTCTTTGAATATTTCTTTATACATATATTTATAAAAATGAAGCCAGATAGAGCTGAAGCAGTTTTGCAACAACTAAAAAAATAAGACCAGCATTTCAGAAAAAAAGACAAGCAAAAATGGTGTATTTATTATAATTAAAGTCAAAGAGGGCATCAGATGGAGTTAGAAGGTCAAGATGAAATAGCAAACTTTTCCACTAACCCTAGCTGACTTCAAAATCAAGTTTGCTGACACTTTATGACAGTACCAAAATCCATTAGGAAGTAAAAAAGGATGACCAAGTACCTACAATCAATGAGAAGAAGCCCTAAAACCCAAGACCATGGTTACGTGTACAAGTCCTGCCTTCAAGTGAATTACATTAGGATTGTGCTGAGCATAAAAAAAAGTATTAATGGATTTTAGAGATAAAAGTAAATATAAAAACATTAGAAAGCTTACCTCATAGGTATGCAAAAAATGCTAAGTTTCTTTATGTGATAACAGAAAAACAATCTTTCACATTATTTCATGACTAAGTACATCAACAGTTAGTGGGACATATTTATGGCCTTAATGTCTGAAGTTTCAAAACTGATACTTGCTTTCTCTCTCACATTTTTTTTTTTTTTTGAAATATGTAAAATATATGTGATTTGTTTCATTAGTATTTTCCCCTTTCATCTGGGTATTGCAATAAAAAATTGATATCTTTTATAATTTGGTTTGAAAACCCAGGCTTCTAAAGGTTAAAGAAAATATGTTATAGACAGGAGGGGGAAAAACCTTATTACAACAAATAACCAAAGACCATTTTAATGAAATTGTCATAAACTACTTAAAAACCTGACATAAAGTTCTCAAATTTTATATAAGAGTCATTGCAATGATTTTGTACAATACCTTAATTATCTTAACATTTAATATTATTAGATGATGTACAATTATGTGAAATATGATGTACAAAATCATTACCAAAACTCACAAACCATTGGAAATACTACTTAAAAAAGACCCATGTTACAAAGTTTCCTGAAATGTTTATAAAAATTATTCAAATAATAGCTGAGGAATTTTTCAGAAGGTTTTTTTTTTTTTCAATTAATTTTTTTAATACTATGTATAAAGAAAATAGGAAAAACTGCATAATTTTCTGATAATTCTATATGAAACTATTTCAAACATTTTAATAAAGAAGAAAAAAAAAATTCCATTCATCCAACTTCTATAAAGTGTAAAAACATGAAATGTTTTCCTTCATTTAGCAAATTTTTCAATAAAGGATGTGAAAAATGACAACAGAGCTAATTTTTATTAAGCAAAGGTTTGAAAAACCACGCTGAATCTTCCTAAAGCTCATCCAGAAGAATACTTGAAGTATTTTCATGCATCTTTGTACCTCAAGTAATTATTTACAGAGAAAAAGAAGAATGGGCAGACAGATACAGTTCCAATGTTAAGGACTTCTGTAAAGATAAGCTAACTCCATGCATTTTCATTTAAAAAAAAAAAAATATGTAGAAAATTTAGCAATTTTAAATTAATGAATATTCCTTTTAAATTACCCATCGATAACCACTGGGGCAATAAACAGAAACAGCCAAGATCAGTAACATCTATGAATTTCCATATTGAAACCAAAATTATTATATGGTATAATAATTTTGGTTTCAATTTGGAAAACAAGAATGTTTAAATTTTTATGATAGTATTTCCAATTTTATTATTAAAATTCCAAATTAAAAGATTCGGAACTGTCTCGAAAGAAAAGTAAAGATTGAAAATTTAGTCTAATGCTATCTACAAGTTTGGATAACCCTGCTCTTCTGCATTTTTAAAATTAAGAGGGCAGTATTAAAAAGTATATTTCCTAAAATCAATAATATTTCATCCATTTTTTCCTATACTTTACGATGAATATCAACACTGATTGCCAATAAGCTAAGTGTCCACACAAAGAGATAAATATAGAAAAGAAAATTCAGTTAAATGCTGAAAAAGTACTGAATAATGGGTTTGATTGTTCATATTTATCATAATTAAAAGGTTTTATTTTGTTTAATTTTAATTTTGGTTTTATAACAAATAATTAAACAAGAATGGGTAAGTGAGTTTTTTCCCACCCAATCAGAAAGGAAGGTCAATAAGAAAGAAATGGAAGTACTTTAATCCATAAATTACAAAAAAACTACACATTTCCTATTAGAGATAAGAATTTTACCTTAATATATAAAAAATGATTAAATTTAAGTCAGAGACTTTCACAACTTTGAAAGGTTAATTAAATAAATAGGGGAAGTGGGGAATGCTTAATTAGCATTTGTTCGTTTTATTAAAAATATTAAATTTGAAGCATAATTATGATACATATATACAATATAGAATTTATACATCATACTATATGTCTTTTCTACTATAATATAAATATAGAACGGATACTATAATGCAAATTCGATAAATTGGAATTTATCTCAAAATATTTGTCAACCCTTAAATTTAAAAAAAAATTGATGAATTAATGAATGAAAATCTTAATTAAAAAATAATTTTAAAAACTTTATTAAAATGACAAATTAATATCAATTTCCAAATAATTATTGGAGATTCTAGAAGAAATAAGTGTGAAAGAAATAAAATCCAGGGAAAATGTTTGCAACTCTGCTCTTTGGGGTCAAGATGCATAGCGTCAGAATCAATTATTTGATTCATTCCAATAACAGGAATTTCTTCTTATTATCAACATTTAATTTATTAATAAATAATTTAACAAGAATTAAATAGATATACTCAAATAATACTATTATTTCTTTATTTCAAACATGCTCTTTTCTCAAAAAAAAAAAAAAAATTCCTAGCACAATTATCAAAACACCCCATCAATATTAGTAGAAACTGGAATTTGAGCTAACCTTTGGTTGATCATAATATTCAATAGAACCAATACTTTAAAAAAAAAAGTTAATCTGAAAGTACAAAATGACTCCCAGAATAACTTTTTGAAATGAATTTTCTGATAGAAAAGATGAAAAGAGAAACTAAACACTGGTACAACTTGAATAATTTTATAATGAAAAAATGAAATTTGCAGAAAATCAAATTTTATCTCAGTACAATGAATTGTACATACAATTATCAATTGTACAATTGTCTCAATACAATTTTATCTGACTTATCTCTAAAATGCAGATATATATTTTTGCAAATAAATTAAACTATAATAAATATGATGCAAGGTAAAATGGAATAGTTGTTACATCAATTTCTTAACTGAAAACATGTTAGACAATTAAGAAATACCAGTATGAAAACGCCATCATTGCGAACAGAGCCTTGAGGATGACAGGTAGGTATTGCAAATACATCCTACACTTCTATCAGATTTAACTTTAGAAACTCTGTGGAATGTTAAATTTGTCAGATTTTCTCAATACAATTTGTTATTAATGTAGAATGATGGAGGCATGCATTATTGTCTATTAGGAAGTTATTACTAATCAAAAACCAGAATAAATAACCAAGAACCAAATATCTTTATTTAAAACATTTAATTTTTAAGATAGTCCCACTTATTTTCTTGTATAATTAAAATTGATGGTTGAAATATTCCCCCTTTCCTTCCCTTCATTAACAGTTTTTTTTTTTTTTAAAAAAATAAGGAGCATTCTAGAAATTTCATATATGATTAACCAACCTTCAACTAGTATTTCATTACAATGGAAAGATTTTTATTCAAGATAAGCAAGAAGAGAAATAATTATTTTCATTAAATCTAACTCTTGAGCCATATATTCAAAACAGTGTAAAACAAATGCATAAACATAAGTTATACATAATTTACTTTGTGCACTGCAATCTGTAAAGATACAGACCCCATTTATTTCACTCACCAACTTCATTTTTTTTTTTTTTTTGAAAAACATTTATTTAAATGTTTTTTCAGAAAATTTTCAAATAAAAATTCTATCAGAAGCTAGCAAATGAAAGCTAGAATTATTTTCCTGCCCAAAACATTAATGTGCTATTTACAGATATACTGATACTATCTGTAAATTGCACATCATAGTATATTAGAATCTGATAATACAGAACAGATTGGCTAATTTCAATAAATGTTTTAAAAAAACTTTCAAACTATAATTTTAAAATTTCATACTTAGCATTAACGGCAGATAAATTGCAATTGTAAAGTTATTGTAACTTAATTCTTCACTATAAGTGATGCATATCTGCATCATTTCCATCTTTTATCTTTCAATAATTTTGAATACTTTAATAAATTTATTAACTATTTTTTCACATACAGAAAAAGGCATTTTAATAGATCCAAAATTTGACATGGAGATTTTAACAAATCCCTATATTTCAAACCTCCCAGAAACTAAAAAAACTAATTTTAAAATAGCATTTGTACCTTTGAGAACAGTATAACTTGAAAACAGAGAGAAATAAAATTTGGTGTATTCTTAATATTAAAATTTGTGGTTTTTTATAAATTTCAGAAAAAAATTATCAAATGTCAAAAAGTTAAAAGCAATGAACATAAACTAGTACACAATTTTAATATCAAAATAGTTAGATATGAACATTTTAGATCAAATCTTGTCAACAATACATTGTTTGAATGTGAGGAAATGCAATAACTCAAAAATATGTCTTAAAATGAAACTTAGCTTGAAATCAAGTAGCCAAAATAATATATCTGCTGTACATTCAGACAAAGCAAAGAAAGTAAGGAGAATGGGGGGGTGCTAAATTATCTACACATAGTACACATGGTCAAGGAGAGAACTCTTGCACGTTTTACTAAAAATAAAAATTCCTTTCAATTGTTTTATTAAAATATTTATGCTTGAAACAGAATAACCCTTTATGTTTTTAAATGCATTTATAAATCTTCATACAATTATCACTGTACAGCAGCAATGATTACATAATAATTGTATAGGATTAAAATATTCATATTGAGTAATTTTATTAATTTAAAATAATTATTTAAAATAGTTACAATTAAAAGTATAAATGAAAGCTATTTATTCAATTATGGAAAAATCCATTTTTGTCAATTCTAAGAAAAACTTTTAGCTTCATGTGAACATAATTTTTATCACTTGAAATCATTGTGATTGTATCTTGCCAATCCCAATTTACATAAACAATAAGAAAACATTCCAGTCTCTTAAAGCTGGAAAACAAGATTTCAGATTTGATATAATACAGGATGCATAGTGATGCATTTCTAAAAAAATTAAGTACGTTTAAGTATTTTAGCCATAAAAAATTAAGCCCCTTTGTAAAAGTATGCATATGCAAACTGTGTACTTTTTAAGCATAGCTCCCCTACATTTTATAATAATAAATAGTTTTATTAATAAAATTTTTAAAAATGTACTTGAAATGCTTATTTTTTAAATATTTATTTCTGTATTTGACCAACATCTTCAAAATTAAAATTCCATTTCAGATTTGGCAAAAACATAAGTGATCATAAAAATAAAAATAATAAAAACTTAACACAAAAAAGTCAATTTTATAAAAATAACAATACAGATCTGTGAGCATTTTCAATGCTTCTTAAAATTAAAATAAAATATCAGATGGATACATCATTTCTGAAAATGCCAATTAAGATGTAGATGCTCAGCATGACTACAAAATTTGTATTTGATTTTTATATAAGCAGCAACAATTAAGAACCCACAAGGCTAAGGTAGAATGAGTATTAATTAATCATCTTAAGTGGTGCTCTTTCTATTAAGTAATTTTATTAATTAAAAACTAAAGCATTCCTATGGCTATCATCAAAAAACTGGTCAAAATGCCATGAAATTGCCGATAGAATGCCATTCTTAAATAACTTTTTAATAGAAAATAATGGCAGCATTCACAAATGATCAGACTAAAAAGAAACTCTTAATGCTTATTATTTCTGAAGTGCAGCAAAACTTTTTAATATTGTTTAACATTCCTAAAATTTAATGAAATCCGACTTTTTAATCTATAAGCAAAAATTAAAACTTAAAAAAAATTAGAGAAGAAACAATATAGTTTTTTCGAAGAAATAAAAATGCTTTGACATGTCCTAGTTCTCATAAATAATGAAAGCACATTTTAAAAAAATCAGCTCAGTAGTAAAATGAGAATAAATCAGCCAGAGCATTTGCATTTCCCCAAAACTTTCTCGCATATTGCAGAGAAATGCCTTGTGTGTGGTATTGGCATATATTACAGAATATTAACACTTGGTATGAATTAAATATTTTTATTTATTCTATTGTGTGACTGTTGCCAAGAGTTTTGGGATTCATCTTTGGCATATGATTTAAAGTATATGAAAAGCAAATTTGGGTTTAAGACGCCATCTTCCCAATTGATTAGAACAAAAATTTGACTAAAGACTATACTTACAGTCAAAATTACATACCAAATTTGCTATATTTAAGTAGCCATATTTTTGAGTTTTGGCATTTACATATTTCTGAAAGAACAGGCAGGCATGTGGTGAACCCGTAGTTGGATTTGGCTCAAAATTTGACAGATGTTAATACAATAGACAAAATCTGTGAACTAAACTTTAAGTATCTAGCTCTCTTTATTTTGTAGTTATCAAACTAACTTAGATTCGAATAATCAGATAGACAAATAGATGAATATTGTTGAAAATTTAATTGAAATCTTAAAGTTTGGTGTGAAGATCAAATATCAAATTTCATCCATCTAGCTCAGTGTTTTGGGGTCATCTTTATCACAGGTATTTTCCAAAAATGTGTTTTCAAAGAGGAATGAAATGTAGAGATTCATTAAAATCTCGAGTTCGAATTCTTATTATTCGAATTATTGCAATATTTTCTCTAAATTTTGTATAGAAGGAAGTCAAAATGGCAACTGAAGCATATTTCAAAACAGTCATTCTTGAAGTCAGATTGAGACAATAAATCATATTACTTCAAAATTTAAAAATCTTATTCAGTAAACAAGCTTTAACTTTTCTTTTTTTTAAGTTCAAATAAAAGCTCTTCCCCTTTTCGCATTTATTGCAATTTTAACAGCTGCAGAAAAATTTGAAGTAGCACTATCATTTTGAATTTCATTATAATAAAAATCTTTGTTACAAAATGTGTCTAAAACTAATTTCACAGAATCTTTAAAATTTTCATTTTAATCAAACATTTTTTTTTTAAGTCTATGATTTCGAATTATCATATTCAACTTGTGGGGAAACAAAACAAAACATTTCTTCATAAGAAAATTAAACACTTTTTAAAGACCTGTCCTGAAAATTAAACTTTTAAGGTATTTAAAAATGGTTTTCAAATTTACACACTTTTCATAATATCACGCACCTTGTTATAATAAATTGTTACAATATTTTTTTAAGTTTATTCTTCGTCATTTATGTGTGGCAGCACTATTTAGTGAAATCATTATTTTTCCCCCCATGAGAAATATTCCTTGAAGTTATTTATGTTTTATTCCAATCCGGGACCTCTTTAATGGGAGTCACAACCCTAAATAAGAATCGTGTAGAATATTAAAAGAGTTTGAAGCTTTGCACTTTCAAAGTTTTAAATATAAGTAAAAAATTATAGAAAAATTTAGATTACTAAAATAAAAACCAAATTTGTATGCAATAGAAAAAATTATTTGAAGTGATCTTCCTTTCTTCTATTCTGTGAAATATTTTTCAAAAGTAGAAAAAAAAAATTTCATACTTTTGTTAGTGATATTCCAGGATGCCCCCCTCCACAAACACACAATTTAAAACATCTTAAAATAAAAATAGGCAATAATAGAGCTGAACAGATGGAATGCATTAAGGATAAAAGTGTCTTTTAAACACTCCCACCCAATACAAAGAGATGCCCCCACTTTCCCCAAATTTCATTTGAAAATTAAAGGCATTTAAAAGACAATAGATTCTTAAAAATTTTAATATTATTCACAATATTTTTTTTAATTAGTAGTTGAAAACCTTAAAAAAGAGGGAGGGGGGTAATTTTGCAGCATCTACTCAGAAATTGCACAATGCCAATTTTTTTTTTTTTTTATCATAGTTCCTCAGCTTCTTGATACATAGTAACAGGTATTTCCTGTTCTTCATTACTATGTGTCAAGAAACTTTTTATTTATTAGCAACCAATTATTTTAAGATTAAATGTTGACAAGAACTAGCAAAAATGATCAAGGAAAAAAAATTGATATTTTTAGATAACTTATTAGACATCAACAACAATTTTAAATTTGTAAAAGCAATATAAAAATTAAAAAGTGCAATTAGACAAAACCAAATATTTTATTAATTACACAATGATTTATTTGTATGGTTCACTAGCAAAGTTCGTTTATATTTACAATTTATAATACATTTTAAAAACAATAAGAAAGAAAATTGAAGTACCTTTAAATTAGCACCTTGATTACTTAATGAAGGATGTCCTAAAATGTTCTGATGAGGAGAATGTGGTGCGATCACAGTACTATGAGTCACAGCTGACGAGACAGATGGATTAACCCCTCGGTTTAAATTTAATGAGCTAGTATTTCCAAGGGGCATATGA
>JAPMOQ010001879.1:399045-412762 GCA_026543055.1 Argiope trifasciata | reverse complement strand
GTGATGTTGTGTTAGTCTGTTGATTTACCTGAGGAGGTTGCACAACAGCAAGTGGTGGATGAAGCTGGGTATTACTCCCAGTACTGTTCCCTGCCACTGATGTGGGGAGAGACACCAGATTACTTTGAGAACTGATAGCACTTCCTTTATTCTGCATCAACAGCATATTATTGTTCATACCCAAATTTCCAGATGTATTACTTAAACTATTGGCTATACTATTTGAAATATTTGTGATAGCTGCACTACCATCACTAACACTTATATGGGTAGAAGATGAAACAACAGTACCAGTTTTATTTACAGTGGTATTAGGAGGTGTCAAATTATTTGCATGAGGACTTTTCACAGCAGTTATTGAAGCTAAAGACACACTAGGACTTGGTATCCTTTGAGTTGTGGGTATCCCACTATGAGATGAAGGTGTTGGTACAGTACTATGAGAAACATTTGGCTTTGTTTGTAGTAACTGAGAGAGCTGCTGATGCCTCTGAGTAGTTGCACTGCCAACAGCATTGCTCTCTACTGGAACACTATCACCAGTTCCATTCAAAAGGTTTTGTTGAGTTGATGTTTGTGATGTTTGACTTGGCATATCGGACGGATCAAGTCCGCCTGACCCCATTAGCTCTTCAGGTAAGGAATTTTCTAGATCCCAGAGTCCAAATGGAAGATCTAGAATGGAGAAGAGACATTCAATATAGGTTTTTAATAAATATTAGCTATCATTTACAACACAAAACAAGAATTATATAAAATTCCAAATTTATTATACAAGATTCCAAAAAGGAAAGAAGGGATAAAATGGAAATTGTTTTCACACTGACACAGATTAACATTTAGAAGAACAATAGTCTACATATAGTTTTTGATTAAAATCATTTAAAGCAAAATTTTTAAAAAAGATATAAATATCAACAGGGCAAATACAAATCTGAGGTTTAATTTTTCCTACTTATTTTTCTAACCAAATGCGAGAAATTTTTAAAAAGTAAATCAAAATTGTTGTATTTTTTTCCCTTTTTATAAAACTGTATTAACTGATTTAATTTCAATCCTAGTTTATTTCCCAATTCTCAAATTATATTATTAATCAAATAATATGATCTATTTCTCTTTCATTTCCGGATCCAAAACCCACTTTCTATTTCTACATATGCTTGCAAAAAAATGATGACCATTGCAAATTTTCATATTCTGAGTAAAATGACAATTTCTAATGCCATATATTTCTTGAGTATTCCATTCAAAGATACTCAAGATTCACAAATTGACATGCAATAAAAATCCATAAAAGAATCCTTAGTAAAAATTATATGGAAAAAATTTTAAATACTTTGCTTTTTTTTATCAGTCATTTCATTAGATAAATTTTATGGAAAAAATATATGGTCTTTTTATAGAAAAATAAACTGAAGTTTATTCCAAGTGGCTCCTTTTTGGCTATGCATCTGCAAAATTATATTGCATAAATTTAATGAGCAGTTTTCATTTATTACATAAAATGAAATATTTATTTGATAAAATACAAATCACTTAAGTTCTTTTTAAAGGTATCTGACTGGGTTCGGAACCTTTTATTTTCTAAATATGCTTCAAATACTTTTCATTCTAGGTTTAGTTTGAAAATGTAATAGAATAAAAAATATTCAGAAATTAAAAAAATATATCGTTTTGAAAAAACGAACAATTCTAGAAAAAACATTTAACTGTTACGCCAACAGTCACGGAGAAAAAAATTATAAGCAGATATTAAAAACATTTTAGGGGAACATTGCAATAACCTATATGCATGCTTTAAACTAAGATGTTTTGAATAAATGGAACGTATACTGAGATATGACTAAAACAATTATATAAACAAGAATTTTTTTGAAAAAAAAAATGTGTTCAATGTGTCAATGAATACCTGTAAAATGTCTAAAACTGCATTTATATCTTAAGTTTTTTAGTATAGAGCATTAAAAATAAAATATAAAAAAATTATACATAATTTCATAAGAATACATTCAGAACATACTGAAATGTGTTTAGGGTAATGTAAAAAGTGCAAAAATTTAATTTTTCAGAAAATGCTTTTAAAGATTCTATTTTGGACAGAAAAAAAAAATATTTTTCAATACATTTAAAAACTCTCCTGATTTTAAGCTGGACATTCCTTGATAGGGTCCCTTACAGATTAACTCTTTCTAGCTGCTGCTCTTCTTTTTTTTTCCTGGACAATTTTACTGATGCTGAAGAATGTCAGATGGAATCGGCTATCCCATTATCATTAATGCTGATTAAGCCTTTCACTTGCTCTTGTTCAATGGGCACACTTAATTTTTCAAAAACAGGTAACAAACCAGTGAATCCAGAATTGTAAATTAAAATAGCAATATAAGTGCATAAATAAAAAGTTTGCAGTTTAACAAATGTTTCTTTGGGCACAAAATTTTACAATACACTGTTAAAGCGTTCATTACAGTTCTGAGTTTTTTGACGCAAGCATTTCTGCATAAATATTTGGTCACACAGTTCCATATCTGTTCTTTTTTAATTTATAATGGTAGATGACAGGCCTGGTTTCTTTTCACTAAGTCTATGCATGAAAATTTGGCTCTCTGAAACTTACGCCAATATCTGGTCCACCAATATCTTTCACTATAGTTCTGAGTTTTTTGATGCAAGCATTTCTGCAAAAATATTTGGTCACACAGCTTTATATCAGTTCTTTTTTATTTTATTTATGATGGTAGATGATATGCCAGGTTTCTTTTCTCTAAGTTCTGTGCATGAAAATTTGGCTCTCTGAAACTTACACCAATATCTGGTCCTTCAGGGAACTGGCAATGCATTGGATTATTGATGCTGAAACAGCAGATTGGAAAAAAAAGAGGCAATGGCACTTAGCCTTTTTTCCAAATTTCCCATGTGTTTATACTGTTATTTTTGTTTTGGGAGAAGATAAAAACCTTTCATCTACTCCCAACTTCAATTTCTGGACTTCAAAATAAAATCTGAACACAATCCAAACTTTGAATCCTCACTGAGATACAAACCAGTGAAGAAGCAAGCAGAGCAGCAAAGTAAAGAGAATATACTAAATAAAATCGATAAGTCAATTATTCGATTTCCTGTCACGTCATTGGTGATATCTGCTTTAAGAACATCAACATAAGAGCAGTCAAGTTTTAATGTCTCTGAACTAGAAGTAGTCACATTTGAAGTAAATATACTCAATCTCATCATTTTGGGAGAAACTATTTCCATGATATTGTTTCGTTTTGGTCTCGTGTTCTTCCCTAAAACCAAAAACAGATTTAAAATATATAGCAAAAAAAAAAAAAAAAAAGTGAGTTAGGAGTTGAAAACAGCTCATAAACAATTAGCTAGAGAAGTTTTCAAGAACGTGGAGAAAATAGAGTTTCAGTACAATACATTTGTTGCCAATTTTGATCAACAAATTTTAAAACAATACTTGCATACACTTATCAGATATAAAAGTTACATTAATTATTTTTGTGATTTTTATATTATTTTAGTCATTTTTTATAATTTTTAACATCAAAATTCCTTGACAGATCGGGATATTTACATCAACTTCCGGTTTCGGAATGCCATTTTCGGTTTGACTTTCGTCGCACTATGCTAACTAAAAACGACCGTAACATTATTTCTAAAGAGGGTAGAATAAAAAACAAGACAGAATTGGAAAACTAAAAGAACAGGCTTAAATATAAAGCATTAAAAAATTCAATAATTTTGTAAAATCTGAAGATTTTCACACAGTCGGATACCTTAGTACCACATCAGCAGAAGATGTATTTTTATTAATTTAATTTTCACTTAATTTATATAACTTTTGAAATGAATAGTTACTTGAATTTCTTATTTAAGCCATTTGGGTATAGTTTAAAATGCAAGTAACAAATAAAATTTCTTGTATTAAATAAGATTTCATCAAAAAAAATTTTTAAATACTAAAAATAAAATTTGCTTTCAATATTTTAAAATTATCTCCTCATGAAACAGTTTTAATAGAATACCATTCGCATTTAAAGGAAATTAGACATTGTACAGCTACGCCCACTAACAGTTAACGAATGAAAACAAAAAACAAAAAAAGAATAAATCCAATAAGCATCTTATTAAGATGAAAAAAGTATTTAAAAAATTTTATAACTGCATTATCTCAGAAATTGGGGGCGAAAAAATTACACATTTTCAAATATTAATTATCAATAAATGTTTTGCGAGACAAATGTAAAAGAAAATTTACGAATACAAATTTCTATGAAAAAACGTCATTTCTCTAACAGCATTTACTATCCTTTAAACCTGCATCGCATATGAGATTTAAGTTTTCGGAGGCTGCGATCAAAAGAAAATCAGGCGGAAGCGAAGATTTACTAAGCCCAGACCATTAGCGCCCTCTACATTCATATACAAACACTCACACATGCTACACAGTGTGGGGTTTCAAGAAAACCGCTATCTCCGCTACCTGACGTAACGGTAAAAACTGGTTATCCGATGCCAAAGGAGTCTCTCGCTAGACTCGCAGTATGACAGCAGAGTAACTGAAGACAGCATGGAAAAGTGATGGGCAGATATCGAATGGTTCTGCATTAAAGTTTTAATCTAATGCAATAATTAAAATTACAGATCATAGATTGCTCAGTACAACATTTATTTGTAGCAGGTAAAAAAAAAAAACCAACTTGTTATTTAAAATAGATCAACGGTTCTCTTTAAAGATTTGTTCCTCGCATTTTTTTTTTAAGATGTTAAAAATTAAAATTAAAATCACGTTATTCACGCAAATAAATCACGTTATTAGTGATAATTTAAAAATAAGCAATTTCAATTTTTCTAGCAAAAAAAATCCTGTTTTTTTCCCTATTAAAATTTAGGTGCTGTCCTAATAGAAAATCGTGCATTAATTTTTTGGAAATATAAATATTAATTGGTAATATAATTATTAATCAGTTGTGTTATTGTTTGCAATCATCTGATTGGTCATTATAACCTTGATTATTTAACTGCAACCATTCATCTCAAACTCATCCAGCGCTCAAGTTTTGAGAATTCCTGGAAGACACGGATGTAGTGCGAACTACCGTTATTTGCTCAAATAACCACTTTATAAAGGTTTTTAACTGTCCAAGTAAGTACTGTTCATTTAATATTTACATTAAGTATAAGATTAACAACTCATCTCATTTTGAAAGAATGGGAAAATTAGACATCCGACTTTCGCCCTACTGTCAAAACAAAAGTAGAGACACGTTTACTTATATCTTCCTAGCAAGTATTTTGGATAAGTATATTCCTTCCTATTATAATTAACTGGCATTTTTTTAAAAAGTATAATTACAACTAGCCAATTTCTTTATATTTTACACTTATCTAAAAAAGCAACTATTGCGAAATCGAAAGTTATATCCGTTTTGTTCGAATTTTAAAATAAAAGTAATTAAGTTTTTCTTGCAAATGTTTTGGTCAAATATATCTTATTATAAGTATCTGAAAGTTTAAATCTATTTTAAATCAGAAATTAGATTCTATATCGGCGATAATTATGATATTAAGCTGTAAGGGATCCCCACCACCACACGCACTTTTCTAATTTACAGCATATGTTTTAAATTTCAAAAACTAATAAATACTTTTTAAAAATTAATTGAATCAAATACAGAAATTCCTCATTTTACAGTTATGTATTTTTACTACATTTAATTTCAAAATATCTTACAGTAAAAAAAAAAAATGCATGGCTTATAGTTGTTTTTCTTACAATTATCTCTGTCAAATTTTCCAACTCCTATCTGTCACTTTTCCATATTAACACCAGTTTCTGATGCATATATTCTCAGATTTTTCAAAACTCCTATCTATGCCTAAACTCTTTTCTACAACATTTAATTCATTGTAATCTTTACATCTACTCATCAAAAAATGAATGTTTGAAATTCAATTACATTTTCAATCAATAAATGGAATGTTAAAATTCAATTTAAGATACTATATTCAGTTGCACGTTTAAGACACTTCTTTTATTTAATTTTAGCACAGAATAATTTAATATAAATTTGCTTAACATCTTAAAAATTTAAGAGCATTAGATATTTTTCAATAAGACTTCTGTCAAAGAATCAACAATGGAAAAAACTCCCTGAACTATTTACTATGTATCAATACAGATGGGTCATAGATAAATTTTACCTTAAAAAATAAGTGCTTTATGAGACTTCAGAAGAAAAAAATGAACCGATATTAAGATAGTTTTTGATTATAGAACTATGTGTTATGAATTACGTATCCAATTTTAGATAAATATGCCATTAATAATTACTGAATATGTTTCACCAACACTGGAACTAAATGATTTTAAATGATTCTTATTGCAAGTTTTGCTTAATTTTTAAAAATTAAAATACTTATTTTAAATCTAAAATTCTCATCGTACTACGGTCAATAAACAGAAAAATTATAATACTGCTACTGCATTAATACTTTAATTTTTTTTGGGGGGGGGGGGATAATGGACTACAAACATAAGTAATAGCTTGAGTTAAAGCTATTACTTATATTTAGCTTGAGTGTATTACTCAAGCTATAAATAAGCTTGAGTGTAAAAATGTGCTAATTTTTATTAAATAATTATGAATTTTTACAGGTATTTTTGCTAAACTTTCAATTTGCCCGATTTTCTCAATGACAGTTTTTGCCAGATGATTAGATTTAAATTGTAAAGTCTGGCTTGTTGAGCATAAGTATTAATATTTTTATTTCCAGCAAATTTCTTTTCTAAAAGAAACTTCATTTTTTATAACCCATATTATCACTCACCTACTATGATTTAAACTAATAAATTGTTCTTTCAAAAAACTAAAAATATATGATCATTGTTTTAGTAACTTAAGAATATCAAATGCATAAAAAGGCAAAGTGAATCATCAATCACTCTGATATTTGAAGAAATGACTTAATATGGTCTATAATTCATGAAACAGCCGTAAAAGTATTTTATACAAAATTTTCTTGCTCTCTCCAAAAAAAGTACCCTCTTTCCTGATAAAATTTGAGCCACAGAACAAGGCTGTAAAGCCACAAGAAATCAAAATTTTATTTTCATAGTTTGTACACAAGTGTTTAGCACTTTGTTGTTTAGTGAAGAAAACGTATGCATTTTATAAGTTTTTTGACTAATCAAATAACTCAGAACCATAATTTTAATGACTTGATTATTCACAAAATTTCAGTTGATTGTCGCTCTAAAGTAATGTTTTTATATGCCGTAAATCTACAGAACGACAGAACATTCATTAAAATGTCAGAGAACCTAATAATACCTACAAATATATTAGTAACTAAATCGAGATAAATTAATTAATCAATCAAAAATTAACAGAATATAGAAAAATTTATTAGTACGATAACAGGGAATAAAAATAAATAAAACTTTCACTTGTGGGAGATTATAAATAAAAATATAAACTTAACAGCTTTAAAAAAAACCCGATGTCACAGTATTTCTCTCCAACCATTGACAGATCAATTAGGGATTAAAAACAAAACTGAGAACATTATTAAAAAAAGATTAAAGCAAATATTAATTACCTTTTTCAAAAAAAAATCTGGTACTTCCATTCCAATCAAAGAATAAAAGCAATCTTAAAATTCAGCATTTCATAAATACTGAATTAGATCTTATTTTATTGTTTAAGAAAGATTTTGTCTTCAAAATAAAAATCCTTCTGGACCGCCAAACACTCCAAGTAGCTAATTTTGTTTGGAAATGAGGATAACTGTTAAGATGTTTCAATGTATTAAAATATATATATATATATACACACAATAGTCCACTTGTTTGATCTTTTAACTGTTTGCACATATCAGAATAATTCAAAAGTGTATTTTGCATTTTTTACATATTTTGTGAATGGAAATAGCAAAACTTTAAAACTCTGAAATTTAAAAAAAAAAAACTTTATTTCGAAACATTTAATTTGGAACATTGATTATAATTATATATATTTAATACTTAGTTGGGAAAAACACTGTTATCAAAACACTAATTCAAGAACAATATAACCAATTATTTTTCAGAGTGCAAAATATAAGCTTCCTGAATTATATAACTGGTGCCAAAATTTTATTACAGTTCCTTTGCACACATCTTGACTAATATTTAAATTTTTATCAAAGTCTTCTATTTTTTTTATCAGATTCTTTATAAAATATATAAATAATAAGCCTTTTGATGTTTCTAAATTTCAGTTTTTGAAACCATCAATTATAATTTATGAAAAGATGAATTCTCTTTCATTTTTTTAAAAAAAAATTTAAGAAAAAAGGAATATGCAGGCATTTGTCTTCTTTTTGGTTTTTTTTTTAATGAATTTTGTAATCTTTTTTTCACTCGCTTCTAGATGCCCTCCAGGTTCTGAAATATTTTTCAGTTAGGTTTTTCAAAGGACAATTTAACCTCTTCACTGCCTATAACACATCTAGCGTGTTAAAGTGAACTTCTGCAGTGCAACCATAACACTTCAAAGGTTCTTCTACATTTCAAAATGCTTTGTAAATGTTTTCTTGTCTGATTTTTTATTTTTGTCCATTCTAATGTGGGGAAAACAGAGGACTGCTGGGGAGAAATTTGTGTACATGGGAGATGACGGCAAAAGAGGTTAATAGATCTTTAATATCTTATAATTTATCATTAACTTATTCCTTAATTTTGATTAAATACGAAAAGCACCATTTGGAACTAAATTTAAGAAAGACTAAAAATATTTTAAAGACTAATAAGTAGATTATACTGGGAAAAAAAGTTTAAAAACAAGTTTTAATTAATGCAGTAAAATTTAGGTTTTATTAAAAACCCTGAGATTTAAGCAAAAATAAGCCGAGAAACAATATAAAGTCGATTAAACTATTAATATCAGATGAGAAATTCCTTAGTAATTAAATTATGGGATTAAAATTCCAACCTACCTATCAGTTTTTTTATTTTGATGTCCATTCCCCACCCCCTTAAATATAATTAAGCCATAAAAATCAGCTTTTTAAAACTCATTTATCAAAGATATATATACTAGTGTTTTGTTTCTATCGGGAAAAAAAAATGCTTTTGTCCCATATAAATCAAATTTCCTTTCAAAAGTCTCAAGAATTTTTTAGATACCCTTCAATTAAAAAATGTCATAATTTTTTTAACAATTTCTACATTTTGGGAGGATCTAATTAACAAAGGGGAATAAATTTCATTTAATTTTTATGTTGAAATTTAAATCAAAGTTCTTAATCACAACAGGTTTCCCACTCTTATTGAAGGAAGAGGATTCAACGCCCTTATTAGGAAATTCAAAGGCCATAAAATTATATTATATATATATATATATAGCATTTGCACTATAAATGTTTAAATACATCATTACTTCAAAAGGCTTTAGGGATAAGCACTAAGGATACATGTTTATTCATTCATCTTTATTTCATAAATCTTGTAGTTCAAAATAGGTTTTAAAATCATAATGCAAGCACCCCCTTACCATTATCTAACATCATATCATTATTACCAGATGCTATATTCACATAAAACTAATAAAGAATAGTGAATTCCCAAATACAAACACATTTTAGTTGAAATAAATTTCATTAAAAAAATATTAATTCCCATAAAAGTCTCAACTTTCTAATGACAACTGTTTGCATTTTAAAAGGGAAAACACTATAGATATATACAATATCAGAAATTTACATTTCAAATCAAATGAGCAGGAAACAGTGCCGTTTAAAATACTGATGTTTTAAATTACTCTGTTAAAGCTTGTACTCCTAAATCTATTTAATTCTGCGATACAATGAAAATCTCCAATTCTCTTCTGCCTCACCAACTAGTAACAGATTTCTACAATCATCCTTCAATTTACAGCCTTTTAATTCATTTAATTTATCTGCAATGCATTTCCATTTCTTATGCTTATAACCATTTTGAGACTGTAATCTTTGCTTGTCTGAATCATACAAGCTTTTTTTTTTCTTCTTTTTTAATGGGAAATACTCTACTCCATTTTAATTTCTTCTATTTATCTGAAACCAAGTAATTTGCAATATATTTAAACCTCAATACTTTAAAAAAATCTTCTTTCAAGTATGGACATTTGATTGTATAGTGAGAAATCAATTTCTCCCGCAATTTTTTCACATTTTCAATATTTGGATGAAAACCTGTCAATTCAATTTTTCGATACTTGGAAGCCATGTGGTTCCAAAAGTTTGTTTAATCAAAACAGAATTGTAAGTTTTTTTGTAAATAATTGTGAATCTATAAAAATTCCAAAAGAGAAATGCCTTTATCTTGTTCTAGAAGGGCTTGTTCTAGCCTAAACTTGAATAGAAAAATTTTTATTACTAATTTTTCAAAAGAAAAGTTTTAGAAGATTTTTAAAGAAGTTAATGAAGTTTTATAAAGAAGCATAAATAAAATCTAACTCCAAAATATTAGTTTTCAGTAATAGAGCAATATTTCCTTAAAATTTGTTAAGTGTATGAATACTTTTCAAAGTAACTGTATACGTAAAAATGTAAAATGTATTTTGATGTCCTCCATATTTTGATACTTCTCATACTCATTTTATTAGTTTAAATTACTGAGTTGGTTTGAAGAAATAAGCTTCTGAATTTACAACCAAATATATTACACTGGATTGGGAGTGAGGTAAGAAAGATTGAACATCAATTTTAAAAATAAAAAATGTTGCGATTTTAGGTGCAGTAATCTGTCAGATTGTAATTGTGCTGAGAAAAGGGTTGCTATTGACAGAATTGATTATAAGAATAATCAATGACAAAACAGTCCTTTCACAGAAAATTAAAGAAGTGAGGATTGCTCGTTTCTTTTTAGCATATAGCAGCAATAAAATGAAAGTTGGAAATGATGCTGTCATCAAATGAGATCTTGTGCCTCATTTCAATGCATGTACAATATTGGCCGGTAGAGGTTAAATAGAAAGAACTAATTTCTTAGTAGAAAAGGGGGAATAAATGAGAATGTCTAATAAATCAATATTTTTTTTCCAAACACTTATATAATTTTCAGTCAGTTTCAACCACTCATAATCTCATTTAAAGCCAAAGTACTGTCAGTTCAATTTTTTTATTTGCTTCACTTTATTTTTGTGAAGGCAAGAACAAAAAGAAATCGAAAACAACCTTTATTTTTGATATATTACCATATCATATTAATCTTTTCAATATTTATCAAAAAATATTCTTCTATAAAAATGACTTATCCCTCAATCGTTTTCTAAAAATTTTTACAAAATCTGGTAAATTTTATTTTATTTTAGTTATAGTTTTGGTGCATTTTTCAAATAATTTAAAAGAAATTTACTGAGATTTAAGCTTTAAGCTGGATATTAATGGATTAATATGGAAAGATTAACCATTTCATATTTCAAGAATAAAACTACCTGAAACTAAGTAACTGGAAATATTCAAAATGTACGAGTAAAAATATTTCAGTATTCAAAGAAATAATTTTTAATAATATGGCTCAATTAGAAGATTACAGGCTAATAAAGGAAAAGAAAAAAAAAAAAAGATATTAAAATGTAATTTTGAAAATAGTTAAGACTTGACATCAGAAATTGTATTTCAAAATTTCTCATTCCTTCTGTTAGTCATTAATTCAGAGCAATCCATTAAAAATAATAGCCAAAAACTCTTTAAAAATATTAATGTCTTTATTCATTTCTAAAACAAACTATTTCAGAATACTCCACAATGAAAAATGAGCAATAACCCCCATCTCTTCATGTTAGTGAAAAGTTATTTTAGATTATGCACCTGCTTTAAAATACATGTTTTTCCCCTCCCCCCAAGATATTAGCTAATAGAAGACAATTAAAATTATCTTGTTTTTCAAGTATTATAAAATTCATTGCACAACTTTAACACAAATTAATACTGATGCTCAAAGAATTAAAATCATAATTACAAAAAAACTGTAGTAACTTCTAGTAATAAAAAACAGATGTTAAGTGTTTAGATTTATATTTTATTTGAAGCGAAAAATAACATATATTATTCAAATTATTTGCTTTTTAAAACCTTTTCTCTTTCTAACCACCTAACTTCTAACTTTTCACTCTAGATTACACAGACTTGCCAAACCTCTAAGGGTCTAATAGCTGTAACTTTTAACTCTGCTTTAAAATTCTCACAGGTGTTTTCCCCAACTTTTATGCTCATAGTTAGGATCCCCTTAAAGTTATTTAATAGCTATATATAAATTCTTCTTTTTTTGTTTATTTGTTTACAATTTTGTCATTCCCACAATTATTATTTTTTAAAAATTTCAATAGCTAGTTAGGGTTACAATCCTCTTCCAGACATGAACAAGTTGCGCAAACACAAAAGTTTAAGCTCGATTTAAGTTGCTAATTTTGATTTTAAGTTGATTTGAGAGTGATAATTTTGCAAAGCTTACTTTAGACTAATAATTTCATGGGTCAAAGATTTTTTGCTTTTTTTGTGTATATACTTTTTTGCCACTTGTGTATCTTAAAATGTAGTGACAAATTTAGAAATTAAAAGATCATTCAAGAAACAATCAACATTCACTTTAGATGTTTAGAAAATTAACTACATTTTCTGCAAGTTTTGAAGCAGTCTACTAAAAATACTAATGTTTTGCAATTGCTACCTCCATTAAAATTTAATACTGTAATAAAACAAGTGAATTAATTGACAGTTGAATATACAGATAAGAAAAAGAAATTTAACATCTATAAAATGGTTTATTCAATTTGATAACCTAAATTTAACAAATCCATTTTCACATTTTTCTTATTATTGAAAGAAACTAGTTTAAAAAATTTTTTTCTTAGTTTTGTATTTTTCTAATTTAAAATTTTAGCTTATAAAAACCATTTCCTAAAAACTTATAATCTTTAAGTAAACCTAATAAATATATAAAATTTAAATATTCATTACAATCAGGGAGATAAAGTCATGAAAAAAAAAGTACCAATAAAAAGTCTAAATATCTAATATTAACTGCTAAAATAATATTTGATTGAAAACTGAGCTAAGTATCAACTTTCCTTTATTATATATACACACACTTTTATTATTTATAACCTTTATTATATACATGTATGTACTTTTATTATATATCCTTTATTATACATGTTTAAAGCATTTTACTAGAAATTACCCTTCCAAAATGTAAACCTTTATTACATACATGTATATACTTTTATTATATATCCTTTATTATACATACATGTTTAAAGCATTTTACTAGAAATTACCCTTCCAAAATGTAAACCTTTATTATATACATGTATATACTTTTATTATATATAGATATATATGTACTTTTACTATATATATTATTCTTTATATACATGCATGTACTTTTACTATATATATATCCTTTATATACATGCATGTATACAATATCCTTCATTATATACATATACGTGCATTTATTATGCATATCCTTCATTATATACATATAATTGCATTTATTATGCATATCCTTCATTATATACATATAATTGCATTTATTATGCATATCCTTCATTATATACATACATTATGTATACCCTTCATTATATACATATATGTGCATTTATTCTGTATATTCTTCATTATATACATATACGTACATTTATTCTGTATATCCTTCATTATATACATATACGTACATTTATTCTGT
>JAPMOQ010001879.1:379855-396397 GCA_026543055.1 Argiope trifasciata | reverse complement strand
GAATTGTAAGAAAAATGTCGAATCTATATTTGAATTGTAAGAAAAATATCGAACTAATTTAATGAAAAAACGGAAATAAAATATTTATTCTTTTATTTCTGTTCTTTCATTAAGCAGAAATAAAATATATTTTTACAATAAAATTTGAGAAGTCAAATTTTATCTTTAAAAAATAAGCTATTTTAGGGGGGGGGGAATTTAGAACCAACATAGTTTTGATCGGGGAACTAAGTTACAATTAAAGTCGTTAAAATGACCAAAAATACTATTCAGTTTTAAAAAATATAAAGAGAGCATTAACTATTGCATATTTTTCGTGAACATTAAAGATAATTACTTAAAATGTTTTTCTGCAAATTTCGAATAAAAATGCAATTCAAGCATTTTAAATTCACATTCTGAAATGCTTTATTTACATTACATTCTATATCAAGGAAAAGAAATATTACATTGGCACTTCATTAGCATTTCAATTTCTTAATAGAAAAAAGATTAATTGGGAAAAAACGTGTAAAATTTTATTAGCTATGTAAAAAATAAAGCTTTCCTTTTCTTTTTAGAAATTTCACTATCGAACTCTTTCAACTGTTCAATTTTCCCGTTAATAATTTTTCGCAACTCCTGAGATTTTTTTAGCAGTGAGAAGTCTTGTTTAATTAGCTTATTGAGCAAATTCAACAGCATTACGGTCAATTTTAACAATATCCTTTCTCAAGAGAGACTTTCATAATAAATGACGAAATTTTTTAGCAGTGAGAAGTCTTGTTTAATTAGCTTATTGAGCAAATTCAACAGCATTACGTTCAATTTTAACAATATCCTTTCTCAAGAGAGACTTTCATAATAAATAACGAATCAGATCCTTCTTCCTCCAAAACTTGGTTGATAATTTGAATGGGATGCCGATACTGATATTTTAAATTCTTTATCAATAAATTTCACCAAAAATCCCTTTTATAAAAATAAATCACTTATAAATTAGCAGAACAATCTTGCTTCTATTACTTCCCAAAATTTTTTAAATTTATCTTTAAATATGTTGGGGGAAGTATCTATGTTTCTAAATTGGAGAAATTTTAGAAAGGGGGGAAAAACTAAGTTCTTGATCTAAATCCTACTTAAAAATAAAAAATAAAAATTCCAGTAAGCGCTCTAAAAATTGCCTTTTCTTTGTTTCTTACGCAAACGAAGGAGTTGAGTTGAGTTGGTGTTTAATGGCACAAAAGCCATTTTTGGCCATGCTGCGCCACATCCTTGAAATTAAAATATATTTCTATACGCAAACGAAGGAACAATTAACCCTGTCGCCTATGCAGTTGTTTCAAAAATACCCAAGATTCCCTTTTCTAAGTCGGCACTTGTCAAAAATCCTTGTCAGATATGCGTGTAATGATATCTTTTAATCTAAATTGATTTTCAAAATTTGTATGCTAATTTCGCTCATATTAACTTCATTTTAAAATATTTTCTTATTTTCTGATCCCATTTCCACTTTTTTTTTATTTAATTTATTCCACACACGCTCTACAAAACTGCTCATTTCAGCATTTGCTCACTCTCCAAGTGAAGGGATAAAAATCCTTAATGTTTACCGCATCCTTTAAAACATACTTAAATTTCCATTTCCTTACTAAACGCGTAGAAGAAATCTTTATCAAAGTATAGTAAAACCATCTTCACGTCCTTTTAAAGATACCATTTACACTTTTTTTTTTAATTTAATTTATTCCACACACGCTCCACAAAACTGCTCATTTCAGCATTTGCTCACACTCCGAGTGAAGGGATAAAAATCCTTAGAGTTTACCACATCCTTTTAAAGATACCTAAATTTACATTTCCTAAGACTATACGCGTCGAAAAAATCCTTATCAAAAACTCATAGTAAAGCCACCTTAGGGGAAATTTTCGGTCTCCATTGCTCATGCGCGATGTAAACGGACATCATTTTTATCATTACTTCTTGTACATAATAAGCCTTCCGTAGTGAAATAAATCGGTTCAAAATTCAAAAGTGTCCACTAAGCATCTGCTAAATATATACTAAGTATCTAGAAAAAAAAACCCCAAAAGAAGCTCGATTCTTTGCGAGATGTCTATAACAAAAATCGTATCTATATAAATAAAAATGAATGATTGTATGTCTCTTATGCACTGCCGTATCGCTTGTCCGATTCCGATAAAACTTTGACAACATATTGCTTGCACTTACGCGAAGATTATAGGCATAGTAAAATTAGGTAATCTATATAAATAAAAATCAATGTTTGTCAGTATGTCTCTTATGCGCTGCCGTACCGTTCAATCGATTGCGATGAAACTTGATCAACTTATTCCTTACACCTACGGGATGGTTATAGGCATAGTAAAATTATCTAATAATATATATAAATAAAAATGAATGTTTTTCTGTATGTCTCTTATGCGCTGCCGTACCGTTCAACCGATTGCGATGAAACTTGATCAACTTATTCCTTACTCCTACGGGATGGTTATAGTTTTCTAAAGATGGGTTCAGACGAGGCTTATTATTGTCTGCAAACATTGTCTCTCTGCTGCTGTCCCGGCATTGTCCTCGTGTGAACACTTGAGACAACGTGGACAACGTTTGTCCAGACAGGACAATCATTTGCCACTGTCCCCGTTGGGGTCACGTGATTTTCCGAAAGTAGGCGGGATCTTCTATTGCGGACAAAAATAAGCTTCGTCTGAACCCACCTTAAGAAAAGGAAGGCCTGACTTCCCATACAGGGTCACTTATTTTTATGCTAAAATTTAACTTCAATTTTCTTAAAACATTTAATTTTCATAGAAATTCTCCACCGTTAATAAATCTCAAAAACTAATAGAGATATTTGAACAAAAATTTCAGCGTGTGTGTTTAAATGATACGGGCAATGAAATGAACCAGAAGTTTTATTGTTGGTGAAATATTTTTTCATTTATACGTGTTTTTAGAAAAATTAAGTCGTTAATTTATGCAAAAAATGTATATATATACATATTGTTATCCATAACTTCTTTGCATCTCAAACATTTTCTTAGATGTTGATTCATTTCATTCATCATTATATTTTATGACTTGAGTACAAATAAAAATAGGATTGCTGCATTACCATTTTGGGTAGAGTGTTAACCATTTTTGTCTAAAATCCATTAAAATTTACAACCGATTCTCCTATTTCTCAAAATATATTGTATTTCCATTATTATTTTTTTTTGTATCTATAGTATTTTGTATCATAATTGACAATACATCTAAAAAGAAATAGTTTTAATTAGTTTTTTTGAAATTTTTTAATTTGAACGCAGTCGGATACCTTAATATGAGAAAATTTCTCAAATATCTATAATCAGCTTCCAAGTCACTTAAGATGCATTTTCTGCGATAATTGTTTTTCACTATAAACCCGATTTAAAACCCTTGAATCTCAGAATCCAACGTGCAATTTCCCGGATTAACATTGATTTTAAGATATTGCATTCAGATTATATATGTAATAATATTTAAACATTTAATTTAAACCCGGATTAATATCTTAACTTTTATAACTTAGCCCTTATCAAAGTCATTCTAAAATATTTTCTTATTTCCTGGTCCGATTCCATGTTATCTACTTAATTAATTCTAGATATGCTTTGTAAAGTTCTTTAGTCAGTGCTTCCCACGGTGAAAGTGATTGGTAAAAGTTGCTGACCTAAAGAAATAGTTTTATTAAAAGATCCCTGTGTTTCCCAGCTTTGTGAGTTACATGTTCAGCAATCCCTATGAAAATCGTAATTATATATTAGCACTGTAAACAATATTTTCCCTATTAAAATTTACTAATAACACGAAGGAAAATTAATTTCTCCTTTTTCTGTCACTTCTGATTGTTCAGGCTACTCGTACATATTGTACAAGTTGCCTGAAGCTTTACAATATGTACTACAAGTACATACTGTACAAGTACTACTTGCCTGCCTCCGGAGAAAGAATAAAACGAACTTTTCATTTCAACCTTCTTCAATGTCTTCGAACCTGCAAGCTACTTCCATAACTTTTAAATATTTACACAAATATGTACATTTAAAATATAAAGTAGCGTCGAAAATATAGAAACGATAGATTATGAATCCAAACAGTTTAAATTTCTGAACAGAGTTCATAAGAAAAAGTCAATAGTATTTGAATTATAGCACAGAAAATAGATGATCAAAATGAAATCGGCAATGTTGAGGAGTGCCACGGTGAGATAAACAGGTCACAAGCACCTCCACACCATAATCTGGAATAGTAATTATAGTCTGAAAGTTTAGGGGAAAATTTATTAAAACTAGTTTAGACGAATTATCTTTCATATGTGCTTTTACCACATTAGAAATGTAAATTTCATATCGTTTTATGTTTATTTTTGGAAGCCTTCAATCCTTCAGTGTATCACTTTTCTTTATGCCACAGTGAATTGAGAGAACACATTTTTCCCACATATTTTTTAAAAAATACAACTTTTACATTAAAATCACACGCAGAAAAAATATTTATATTTATGGAAAAAAATTTTAACCTTTTGTGGTCGATGCCGCCATAGTGGCAGCTAGATGTTATTAACACATAGTGTAAGATATATTATATATCACTTTGGAAAATTACAGATATTAAAAATTTGTTTTTATGTATTATAAGCACTATTAAACACAATAAATCAGTTTCAACAAATTCAGTGTTTTCTAATATCCATATATTTGCTTTAAATCACTAAGGGAGAAATAACTTCGAAAAGCTAAATTTCCTTCGACTAGCTGCTACTCCCATCAGAGAAATTTGCCAATTGCAAAGGGTTAAAGTATAATAAATATTCTGCAAAGTAATCACAGAACAAAAGTATAACAATGAGGTTGAGTTACAGCTAAACCAACTTTACGTACGTACGTATTTCCAACCAAATAATTGCCCCTCCCGCTTTTTTTTTTTCTCCCTTTACCAATGCAAGCAACATAACATATTATCGCAGAAACTTTATCCAACCTTTGAACTCATTCATGCAACTAACTCAGCAACCAGCAAGAATCCCTTCTTTATGGTTTTACAGAACGATGAGACAAAAAATTCTTATACTTGGGAAAATATAACCTGCCCAAAATTCTATTTTATCTTCATAAAGAAAAATATGTAGCTTTACGATTCTTATATAAAGGCCGTATTTTTCCTTCACCAATTGCAAGCAACAAATATATTATCACAGGAGAAACTTATTCCAACCTTTGAACTCATTCATGCAACTGAATCAGCAACCAGCAAGAATCCCTTCTTTATGGGCAGTACTTTTCACAGAACGATGAGACAAAAAATTTATTCTTATACTAGAGCAAATATAGCCTGCCGAAAATTTTATTTTATCTTCATAAAGAAAAACATGTAGCTTTACGATTCTTATATAAAGGCCGTATTTTTCCTTTACCAATTGCAAGCAACAAATATATTATCACAGGAGAAACTTATTCTAACCTTTGAACTCATTCATGCAACTGAATCAGCAACCAGCAAGAATCCCTTCTTTATGGGCAGTACTTTTCACTGAACGATGAGACAAAAAATTTATTCTTATCCTGGGGCAAATATAACCAGTCGAAAATTTTATTTTATCTTTATAAAGAAAAATAAGTACTTATAGGGCCCTTATATACATAATTACCCCTCCCAAATATATTAGAAACTTTTTCAACCTTTGAACTCATTAATGCAACTGACTCAGCAGCCAGCATGAATTCATTCTTTATGGTCAGTACTTTTCATTGAGCGATGAAACAAAAAATTTATTCTTATACTAGGGCAAATATAGCCTGCCGAAAATTTTATTTTATCTTCGTAAAGAAAAAAAAAATGTAGCTTTTCGGGCCTTATATAAGGACTATAAGAAATAAGCAATTTTTAACGACGCTATGTAACCTGATAGCAACAAGCACACAATTGTTTTTGATTCTATCTCATTGATTCAATTGATAAACTCATTTTTATTTTATTTGTTTGTAGAAATACGAGAAAAATCGATTAACTTCTTGACCTAGAAATTAATTAGATGAGATATCCTATTTTGGACATTTACTCTTTTTTTTAATTCCGACTTTATATATATAAATTTAATTTGAGCTTATTTTTCCTAATTCTTAAGCTCAGTTCAGCACATATCAACTTCATTCTAAAAAAATTCTCTTATTACCTGATCCCATTTAACTTATATTTAACGAGCTGATACCCGACGCGTTGCTGCTGCAGAAGAAATCTTGAAAACATCATTTGGAACTTGAAGAAGTTATCTACCTTAATTAAAAATGATATTTTCTTATTGGCAGTGATTTCATTCATTCATTGAAATTGGAGGATATATAAGGGAGAAGCATAAATAGTATTTATTCTATTATTAGTATTCTACTCTACAAACATTTATTTTTATATATTAGATTTGTGTATTTCTTTAGAGTTGTAAAGCTTGGTGCTCTTTCAGAATGGTAATGAATGAAACTATTTGTGTCGCGAGATTCGTTTCATGTTCGTTTAGTATTTATTATCAAGTTTAATATTAGAAAAAGTGATTAAATATTTTCTTTTAAAATTGTTAAATATAGAATATATATTTATCCATAAAATCTTTAGTGTAGTTGAAAAGATAATTTGAAATTTAAGATGTTGCAAAATTATTTGTACTGTAATATTTTTGGGTTACAACAGCAACAACAAAAAAAAAAAACCGCTAAAATTTTATTAAATGTTAAGTTAAAATTTCAAACCTATAGAATTGGTTCCCGTAAAACTTCCTCACACACTCTCTAATAAAACTATTACCTCAAAGAAAAACTTGCATTGCAATTGGTACAATAGCTAAGAAATACTAATGTCTAGTTTCAATTTACCATCTTTAATGAATCTGTTGTGTCTAATTGGCGAGTTATTTGGAGGTTAAATCTTGGTTAATAGATGCAGTAAATAGATCCGAAAATATTTTTTACATATTAGATAATTTTAATATGCCTTTATCCATCCCGTAAATGCAAGTAATAAATAGTTCAAGTTTTATCGGAATCGGCTGAGCGCATAAGAGACGCATAACGGCAGCGCATAAGAGACATACAGAAAAACATTCATTTTTATTTATATAGATCAATTCATGTAACAAAATGTTTTAGTCAGCTGTTCTTATATTCTGAGTGAAGGGATAAAATATTGCTGACTTGCACACATTTTTTCTAAAATATCCCCAAGATTTCCTTGCCGGTGGTTAACACCGTACAGTAAATCCTTATTAAAATCTCGCAATATATTTTCACATGAATAACATTTTCATGAGCTTTGTTCACTGTATTGGTAGCCAGATAACTAATGTCAAAATTTATGAAGATTTACATATCCATTAAAAAATTGTCTTCATTTCCTTAAATATGGACAAATGTCCCATCTATAAATAGCCACTGTGACCTAGATTAGATCTCGTTCTCAGGGCCGGAGGGCTTCTAGTTAGAAACCCGATTCCACTTAAGATCCAAGTATACAGATCTAGTGCACATTAAATCTGACATCGTGAGCCAAACGTTCATCCATTAATGTGGTGTGGAAGTCAGAAGTTCCCACTCAGTTGACGTCCTCATCTTATGACAGAGGTTCAAAACTACGAAATAAATCCCAAAATAGGCCTAAGTGTTGCTTTCAAATGGGACATTAATATAACTAAACTCAAACTACAATCACTAAGTTAAATTATGCAGACAAATAAGCAGACGTTTTAATAGGCAGACAAATTAAGCAGAAAAAAGATTGGCATCTGCGGAGGTTGATGATAAAAAGCTAAAAGTAATTTTTATATAGCTTCTTGTAGTGTAAAACTATAAATTAGTAAAATGTTTATCTTGCATTCATCTATGCGCTTACAAAATTCCGTGTCTCCAAAATTTAACTTCTAAATTTATCACAAGTTGAGATGGGAATGTTTATTTTAGAAATGCAAATTTTGTCAATACCAAAAATCTGTTCATATGCTAATATTTGTCTACTAGCGTATTATTCGATCATAATAATTTGAGAAAAAAAAATTACAATAGTTGGTAAGACAACTGCAAGTTCACCTGAAAAAGACATATGAAATATTTAAAGTACATCAGACTAGTGCAATTCCAAACAAGAAAGTAAAGTTCTTTGCTAATGTCTGGGTTATTAAGACTCTCTACGAAATGTTTTGAAATGCGGATTTTAATACAGTTCGTAATTCTCACTCCAGGCAAGTATTAAAAGAATAAACCTTCAAATAGATCAAGATTTTCATTTTTGAATAAATTTTTTACACATTCAATATTTATATTTGATCATTATTCAAAATTTAATGTTAATTAATGTGCATAATTATGCAAATGCATAATTCCGCCCTTTTAATACATCTATTGCCCAAGAAAAAGATAACGAGGTCTAGTGTTCAAACATCAGTCTAAGGTAGGGAATAAGTTGTCTAAGTTGCCTTTTAACACATTAAAGGCGGGAGTGGTAGTACTACGATTTGTTCCGCGTTACCTAGCATACTTTCATCAAGATCTCCCGCCTTTAATGTGTTAATATTTCTACACATTTTGTAGGCAGAAGAGCTAAACTTTGATGCGTAGATGAGAGATAGAAAATTTTACTAATTGACATTTTTATATTATGAATGCGTATAAGAATTTAATTAAAAAACTTTTTATCACTAACTTCCATGAAAGCTTAACCACTTGACATAGGTATTTACTTAACTTCCAAATTCAATGATGAATTTAATAGCTTCCTAATTGGAACATTTACTATTATTTTAATTCCTTTAATAACAATACGTTTCAAGTGACTTTTTTCATTTTAAATTATTTAATACTTTTCACTTAATTGCAGATTAAGAATTCAATAATTCGATGCGCGTCTCAAAAACGTCATTGTATGCGAAGTGGTTAACACGTTAACAGCCAACTAAGAGATAACTCGTAGATTGCGGTCTTTTCTAGGACCAAACCATCTATGTCATTAGATGACACTTTCTCTACTACAGTTGAAAGATAGCAAAGAAGGAGTCATTTCATTAGATAGATGGTCCTGATATCAGGCAAGGGTAGTGGCAGTGAACGTATTAAGTATATTCATGTAACTGCCTGTCATATTTAACGAAACTAATTGGATGAATATGCATACACCCAATATTTAAGGAAAAAATATGTCCCATTTTTCGAGACACCCTTTATATAATTTCAATTCATAAGAAAATGACGTACAATTTATTTTATGTTGTTTCAGACATTAAATGCACTCCTCCAAAAATTATTAAATCTTAATTTTTATACAGACCCTCGGTCCTTTTAGCAATATTTAACTAAACGTTCTCGATATTATATATATATATATATATATATATATATATATATATATATCCACTCTTTTGCAGCAAACACTGACAAAGCTTTGAATATATACGGCTGCATCAAGAAAAATAATCCAATCAACAGCTTTCCCCCGATTCGAAGCGGCCGCTAATTGGTTTAAATGAATATCCAAACCAATCAGTTTTGATACATTGGTTTCAATCACGTCAATTCAGAAAGAATTCATAAAAGAATGTTATTTTTTTATTGTTAGAATATTTATTACTAGCCGCCTTTGGCGACCAGCTGGTTCGCCATGAGTAATGGGTTCTAAACTTTTCAATTAAATCACATATTCATTAGCCTTGAAGTAACTCCGGGAATTGATTGGCCTGAAATTAATATTTTCTTTAAGATGATGGAATGAAAGTTCTAAAAGAATGCGTTTTCCTAATATTCTTTTATTTAATAAATCAGTCAGTTCTAATGATGGATTTAGAAGACTGATTGGTGTAGCAACTTTTATTTAAAATATTAATAAAAATATTTTGTAAAATATGGCTTACAGAGCAAAGTATGAAGAAATCTAAAACTCATTATTCATCAATGCATTGTTTGATTCAAACTACATAAAATGTAATTATTTACTTCATTTAGATCAAATTAATAGTATTAAACAATATATATGCCTATTAATAATATTTTACAAATTGGCCAGTGGAAAGGAATTTGACTGCATATCCTGTATAAATTCAATCCTGTATAAATAAAGATAATTTATTCAATTAATGATTTAAATACGATCATAGAATCCTTTGCCTTGCATTTTTTAAAGAAAATATCACATTTTATATTTATTTTATTTTATCCAGTCACGTGCTAAAAGTTGCCTTTCTTAACCCATTAACTGCCAGATTTTTTAAAAAATATTTTTTTAATATATAGTTACGTATTTACATGTAAACCAATGTAGTACATTAAATTTTACAATACAGAAAAAAAATATGTTTTTTATGGATTTAAAAATCAATCCCCATTTGGGGATCACAGTATATTGCATATAAATAACTGTAAATTTTTTTAAGAGTGCCATGGAATAACACATTCTACGTGTAATCCTACATCACACTTCACGCACTGTTTCCGAACATTTTTTTTACAAACCGCACATTTTCTTTGTTTTCCGTCCAATGTTCTTTCTAAATTATGTCCTTGAGGATTTTTTCTTACGTCTTCTGGTACGCGCTTCTGTGAACTCACACTTTACGATGGTCGTCCACAATTTTTCGGGTCAGACATGGAATGTAAATTCAAATAGAACCGTGCAACTTCTCGTCTGAAATTTAATAGCGGCATTTTTCCATTAGCAATACAATATATTGTATGAGCATTAACTAGAGCCACATCCACTGCATTAGTGAAAATAGGAAAGTACCATTTTGTGCCTCTAATTCTTATCCTATACTTTTGTACATTCCAGTCAAGCTTGTCAACACCTCCCATGTTCTTATTGTAATTTATAATAGCATTGGGTTGTGGAATTAATATTTTTTTTTTCTCAGCCCTAGACCATCTCGGCACACGTCCCAAAGGTAAAACTTCCAAATGATTTGATAACATTTTAACAATGCTGTTATCTTTCCAAACAAGACCAAATATTCCATTTATTTCATCATATCTATAATCAAAAGCCCCTCTAAATTCTTTCTTCATTTCCTTATCTGTTTTTATAGGGCACTTATTCATCCTATTACATCTCACCGTTCCTGTCGCAGGTATATTTCTCTCTTTTAGATTTTTCAGCAAATCAAAACTTGTGAAAAAATTATCGAAATAAAAGCAGTGTTCCTCTGGTTTGTCTATGGTTGCTATCTTATTCAATATTACTGACACACCTAATCCATAAGTATCTCCTTCTAAATTATCTTCTTCTGAAATTCTACTTGGCTTACCTTCATAGATATCAGCATTATAGCAATATCCGGTCACTCCACAACACATTGCCCATTGCTTGAACCCAAAGCGAATGGGCTTTCCTCTAATAAACTGCTTTAGAAAATGATGACCATAATAACGTACCATTTGTTCATCAATACATATGTTATACGAAAATACGCCGAACTGCATAAATGCTTTATTCAGCTCATCCAAGATTGGTCGTATTTTAAATAATCTGCCTTTGTTTCCATTTATTAGTGGTATATTTGTATTGTCACTGAAATGTAGATTTCTCTTTATTTCAATATAACGATTTTTCGACATACATTTCCTTACAATTCCAATATCTATATCTTCTTCTTCTGACCAATACATCTGCTCTTGAGGCAAAGAGTGATATCCAGTTAACAGTAAAAATCCCAAAAAATTTTTGAAGCAGTCTGAAGAGAGCGTAAATTGGTGACGATTATTTTGAGTTGCATAAGATACACTTTGCTGTACGATGTGATTTACTAGATCATCTGTGAAGAACATTTTAAAAATTTCTACTGGTCTTTTATCTTTTACTCTTTCTATTATGGTCATTCTACGTTGCTCGCACTCTTCTTCTCACCGACTAGAAATGGTGAATGATGCTCTTTCTCTTTTCCACCTTGATATAGGTTTTTCTTTTTTAGGTTTCTTTTTTCTTTGAACAGTAACTTCTTCATTACACCTACCGCCATGAATTTCTAATGAACCTGGAACATCGTTTGGAATTGTATCTTCCAGAATGTTGTCATCTATATCTTCTAAATCAGACACATCATCCGCTCTATCTGGTGGTAATTCAACTATGTCAATAGTACCTCCTGGGTCATCATCATCTGTCAAATCAAGATCATTGTCCCAATATTCTTCAAGCTCTCTTAGCGTTGAAAATTTCCTTCTACTCATGATTATCCAAATGAAATAAAAAAATATTTAAAAAACACAAATTATAATAATACTGACATTTATCAAAATCCAACCATGTTGATCTTGCGGATAAAACTCTCTAAATGACACAACTTCTCAGCACAATGTTCATGTCCATCTGCTCTAAAATTTTAAATATCTTGCCCAATAGACGAAAAGGACTGGCGACGTCCCACCCCAATTAGAAGCAGGTACGTTTCAGAATCATCTGCTCTCAACACCTGCTATTTCCACCCCCACATCTTGTTTCTATTTTTATTATAAGTGGGCAAATTCAACATTTTCGTTAGAAACATTCTTTCTGGAACTCTCCCCCTTTCTTTCCCCCCATATCAAGTCTATATTTGTCAGTGAAAGCATTCCACACTTTTGTGGGTAACAGCCTTTTTGGAAATGCCAGAAACATATTGCGCCAGATAACTGAACAAAAGAAAATTTCAATTGTAGCATAAATAAATCATTTTACATTGCAATAACCGTGAGCCCCAAATGGGGATCATTGTATTTTACAGGTGCTGACGGCATGAAGTAAACAATGTGCTCAATTTTTATTTTATATTACTCAGAACTCACGTGCAAACAACCTCTGTCAGAAAAAATAATTCATTTTAATATAAATTAACAGATATTCACTTAGAAAATAGACATATGTGAAAAAGCGTTGTTTACAGGAAATTTTTCGAAAAAATGTCATATATGTATTTTATTTTGCAAATAAAACTAATAAATTAGCTATCTACATTAAGAGTAGACTATTATGTAGACACATGACTTTAAAAATAAATGAAAACCTAAAATTTAGGGATGAACAAGATAAAAATTTTCGTGATCCCCAAATGGGGCCCATGGCAGGGAATGGGTTAACTTTTAATTTGCGATGATAGTCTTTTTTTTTAATTTGAACTTCTGTCAAAATGATGGCACCACGATGATAAAACCTAATTTTTTCCCTTTGACGTACTCTTGCAGATTTTATAGAAACCTTAGCTTTGCATCTTTTTTTTTTTTTCTGTTTTTTTAGAAACTATCACATTTTATAATGAAACAAATTATTGAATTAATGATCCAGATATTGCAAACGATAATAAAAATATGTCATTAAGTCGGGATTCCAATGCATATCCTGTCTAAGTTTGATCAGGTTTACCGTAAAGAAGATTTATTGAATTAATTATTTAGATATTGCAAACGATCATAGAATCCTTTGCTTTGCATTTATTTTTTTAGAAAATATCACTTTTTATATTTATGTTATTTTATCCAATCCCGTGCTGAAAGTTGTATTTCTTTAGATTTGATTTACGATGATAGTTTTTTTTAATTCTAACTTCAGGCATTCTTTTATTTTATCCAGTCACGTGATAAAAACATAGTTAAAATATTTCTTTAAAAATTCGTTAAAAATAGAAGCTTACGTTATAAATTAAAAAAAACTTATACCGTTAGAAAGTTAATTTTTTAATCTTTAAATTGATATAAAAGTCATGTTTGTGCAATGATATTTTCGGAAGTTATAGAGGAAAAACGTCGAAATTTCGCTTAAATTTTAATTAATTCAATTTCTAATTAAAAATTCGAAAAAAGGGCTCCGAGGTGCACATTCCCGACCTCCAAGATATACATGTACCAAATTTGGTAGCTGTAGGTTCAACAGTCTGGCCTGTAGAGCGCCAACACACACACACACACACACATTGAGCTTTATTATAAGTATAGATATAGACTAATTCAGTCAATGAACCCATAATCCATCACTAATTCAGTCAGGAGCAGTATTAAAGTTTAATTTCGTAATAATTTCAGCGGTTAACATTGAAGCAAGATGCAATAAAATTTATAGGATTTAATGTACTTTTTATCCTTTCGGAATTGCATACTTTTTTTAATATAAAAAAAAATCAGCTACTGGGAAAATATATAAAAAATATATCGTAAAACAAAATCCAAAATATCGTAATTTACAAGATTCTGGATGCATACATGATTTTATTGATCATTCTTTAATGAACAGCGTAATAATCTTGCAAGAAAAGTAGTGCGAAGCCATATTACAGAGTTATAGCAAACGCCACACGATACATCAAACACTTCCATCTTTGGATACATAACAGTTTGTCACATGTGTCTGGAATTTCATCTATGAACTTCTAATAGAAAGCGTCGAACATTCGAGCTAGTTCTTCCAGCGGTTGTCTTTTTCGCCAAAATCAAAGAAGTTTCGAAAGCTGGAATCAAGACAATCGTTCGTGTTCGCGCATGGGTACAAGGCACGAGTCATTTTGCTGTCATTCATGTCATTTACATTAGTTATCTTTAGATATCTGTTACTAAATTTATAATTCTTAATTAATGTGTGTAGTTAGAAAGCTTATTTTATCGAAATGAATAGTTTAGGAATGAATATACCATTTGAGGATTTGTTTGCAATATATTCTTATAATATATCGAAAAAAAAAATTATCCCAAATATCGTTAATAGAGGCAACATACAAGATTCTGGATCCACAGATGATTTTTTCACATACAGCCAAATAAAGCACGTGGGAATATCGAAAAATTAAACATTTTTATTTATGGCCTTTTCATTTTACATTAATTTTAATAAAATTATATTTTTCTTGTATCTCAAAATACCTATGAATAAGCATAAAGTTTTCGGAGAAGTATGAAACAATATCGTGCAATTTCACTATAAAAGGAAGTACGTAAAACAAATGCAGGGTACGTAGCGTCATGAAAAGACCTTAAAAAGTGCTAAAATTTGAAAACCATTTTTAAGCACCTTAAAAGTGCTTAATTTTGGAAGAAAGGGCCTTAAAAGTGCTTAATTTTCTCAAAGAGTACAAAGGTTTTTTCTTTTTTAGCATTAGATATTCTTTTTTGTTTCCGTATTTATTAATACGCTAAATACATCACAGTCATAAGTATTTTTTTGCTGAATATAGGAGAAAAAAAAAAAAAAAAAACGACGAAAGGTAAACATTTGGTGCAGGGATCAAAGAGTTTTTTAACTAATGGCTAATGAACTTACTTTCGCTCGTTTTTTCAACATTGGCCACCGTATTGAAATATTGAAATGGTTATTCCGAAAGAGAGAAATACAAAATATGCCGAACTGATTGCAACTCGAAAAACGTTTGAACTTTTTTTTACATGAAGTGTTTTAACTAGTCATCTTACAAAAGTTAGCTTAAATTTTTTGGTAATGATTGTTTTTTATTTCATTTTTATTATCTTTTTCTGGTTTTGTCAAAACCAAAAAAACATTTGTTTCACAATGACAATGAGCAAATATTATAAAAATACAGAAAATATTAAAATTTAAAAAATGCATTTAAAAATTAATTTTTAAAAATACAGTAAAAATTATGCATTATAATAAAACCGATAATAACCTAGGATTAGAAAATACGCAGATTTTCATATGCGTACATGTACAAAGGTGCTTAATTTTTTGGGCTATGGTGCTTAAAAAGTGCTTAATTTTTGCAGCACTTTCTAACTACTCACACTGAAATGGCATTTTTGGGTTCTCCTGCCCATTCGATTTCGACAGCACTGAAAGGAGAGCGTTCCATTGTGAAGTCGTTTTTCAGCAGATTAACAATGACTTTTAAGTAGTTTAAGCGATGATTACGATTAGTAAAATATTTCCAGAATGCTCTTAAACTGCGGAAATAAAATGCGTTAAAAAAAAAAATTGTACATAAGGCATTTCTGAAAAACCGCCGCTCGTAATGTGAATCATACAATAGCCGCATCTACCGAAAAAGTCGACATCAGATCTTTCGATCATTAATACATCATACATGATTCTAAAACTGAATATTCCTTCTTCCAGAACTCAGATCTACATCGCTAATAAAGTTCGCCTGAACTTTTCAATCTGATTATTGAAGAATCAAGTCTGTTGGTATCCTTCCTTCACACAATTATTCAAAACAGTTTTCTTGGTAAGTACGAATCTCTTCAGATTATTTTTAAATGTCTGTTTCTATTGTTTTAATGAGTGCTCTGTTTTAAAAATATAGTTAGATAAATATTGGAAATCTGGTGAGGCAAGATTCAGAATGTTTAATGAGAGGAACAAGAACGGTATTTAATATACGAATCCTGTTTCAGGCGATCGGATATTTCCAAAAACGTCATTTAAGCTCTTTAAGAAAGATATAACTCGTCATGTGAATGTAATAAGTTATTTGAAGTATTTGCATTAAACCTCTCTCTCTCTCTCTCTGTGTGTGTGTGTGTGTGTGTGTGTGTGTGTGTGTGTGTGTGTGTGTGTGTGTGTGTGTGTGTGTG
>JAPMOQ010001879.1:342259-379455 GCA_026543055.1 Argiope trifasciata | reverse complement strand
TATATATATATATATATATATATATATATATATATCGCTTTGAAACCGCCCCGGTTCGGGGCGATATATCACACTTTAGAAAATTACAGAAATTAAAAATTTGTTTTTATGTATTATAAGCACTATTAGACAAAATAAATCAGTTTCCAACGAATTCAGTGTTTTCTAATGTCTATATATTTGCTTTAAATCACTAAGGGAGAAATAACTCCGAAACACTAAATTTGCTCTGACTAGCTGGTACGCCGATCAGAGAAATTTACCGAATAAGAATAAATATTTTAAACTTAACATTAATTTGTTATATAAGCAAATGAAGCTTTAACACTGAATCAAAATATAAGTTGTAGTAATCAGTAGTTAATAATAATGCACGATAGCAAACATTACTATTCATTATTGTTTTAGATTTATTTCCACGAATGAGCTTGATTTTTGATAACCAATTTTAGATTTGTCGGATTTTATTTTCATCAATCGAAATTTCGTTTTATTTCACTCCGAAAAGTAATAAAATGCATAAATATTTGCTGGATAGGAGAATTTGTTTATTGGTCCGAAAAATACGATTTTTTTAAATTTTCGCAGAAAATTAATCTACATATTTTTACCACGTCAAAATTTAAGAAAATAAATAATTAAAATGATACACTGGCTTGAATGGTGCCCAAGAGGAGACACCGGAGTGCTACGGTTTAATTTTGAGAGTAAGTCAGCTTCAAATTGCGACCATTTATGTATCAATTAATTAATAGCCTGGCTGAAAGTCCAATTCGTAAAAATATGGCATGTTCAAATTCATAACTTCAATGCACTTCTTTGTCTTTTTTTTTTTTTTTTTTCCTTAAACTGAAATATTTAGCACTGCGTTTAAAATAGAACGCAGATTATGTTATTTAGGTTTTCAGAAATATATGTACCCCCAAAACCGTAACGGGCATAACCTGAAAAACCACAACGCAGTATTACCCCAACCGAACATACGAAGTATACACCTGAATAATAAAGACTAATCAAGGTGTTAAAAGAAGCATCATTTTACAATCATTTAAATCCTCTGTGTAAAAATTATAAGACCAGAAATGCTATTATTAAAATAGGTCATGAAATTACAGTTTGAGAAACCCACCTGTGTTACTAATTTTACTCATTTTCTAAATTAGCTATTTAATATCAGAAATATTCTCACTTTTCTTTATATGGGCGAAAAAATAGTACATCAAAGATAATTTGATGCATTTAACGTAAAAGCGTAAAGCGAACTTTTAACTAATTCATTAGTAAAATTTACGGTGAAAAATAAGTTTCAGACACATTCCATTTTCACCATTTTACAACGCAGAAACAAACACTAAATAGAGCATTCTTTATAAACCAAGGTGCGTAGTGAGGAAATGCTGCAAAAATTAAATACTTTTAAGCACAGTAACCAAAAATTAAGCACCTTTGTACATGTACACATATGTAAACCTGCGTATTTTCTAATACTAAGTTATTTTCTGTTTATTAAAATTCAATAAAAATTATAAAAAATTAATTATAAATGTGCATTTTAAATATATTACTGTATTTTTATAATATTTGCACAATGTCTTCTAATATAAAACAAATGTTTTTTTGGTTTTGATATAAAAAAAAGAAAAGGATAATGAAAATGAAATAATAAAAAAATATCATTACCAAAAATTTAAGCTAACTTTTATAACAGAACTATTTAATACACAACATGTAAAAGAAATTCAAACGTTTTTCGAGTTGCCAGAAGTTCAGCATATTTTGTATTTCTCTCTTTCAAAATAATCATTCTAATATTTCAATCCGGGGCCCAATGTAGAAAAAACGAGCGAAAAAAACTCATTAACCAGTATCTTAACATGGTTAAAACTCTGATCCCTTCACCGAATGCTTCCCTTTCGTCGATTTTCTTTTTTGCTATATCCAGCAAGCAAATATTTAAGACTTGTGTATTTAGCGTTTAATGAATGCGGAAACAAAAGGGAATATCTAAATGCCCAAACAAAATATATATTCTTAGCACTTCTCAAAAAAATTAAGCACTTTTAAGGACCTTTCTTCCGAAATTAAGCACTTTTAAGGTGCTTAAAAATGGTTTTCAAATTTAAGCACTTTTAAAGGACTTTTCATGACGCTACGCACCCTGTAAACTATGTGTTGCGTACAATTCTAGTACTACAACTTAAAAGACAAGATACTGAACAGATTATACAAGAAGTAATCCAGCTTTTCGTTGAGGCCGACTTCCCACTATATTCTGCCTGCTTTGTGGATGTCCGCATGGCAGAACCAAACCTGATACCAACCACTGCTGAATATAGGCAAATGTTTTATTATCCGTAGAAGATAGGCGATCGATTATTTTGATAAATTTGAAAGATTTAATGAATATGTACACAAATCCATGTTGGATTACTTATACTCGTAGTAAATGATAACTGCGTTTTTTTATCCTGTATAAACATTTATTACAGATCTGAGACAATTTTTTTAAATTGTCAAAAAATGAGTTTTCGATTTTAGCCTCTTTAATATAGGTGATATTTCACAGATTCCAAAAATGCATAATGTGTATAAGATTAGCAATCAAAAGCATCATAAATTAACTTTAAAAAATAAACAGGATACCGTAAAGTTGTACGCATATTTCTTAAAACATGTTTTCACATTTAGATGTGCATATATAAAACTCAAGCCACTACTTAGGCATGATACTTTATACTGTAATTATTTATAAATATTTTTCAACTTTAAAATTCAATCTAGGGCGGGGTGGTAATATATTTTCAAGAGTTACGTTAAAATGAAAAGTATTTTTAAGATATATGATTTTCCACATATCTTTAAAATATTATATAATAAATAGTATTAAATATATTTAAACTAAGATTAGAGTGATTTTATAAGAATTTTTTTTTCTGAATATACCGATTTATAGTCAAACTTATAGATTATCCTACTGCCATATACTTTCATTTTGTTATCAAAAACATATTTAAAACTGTTTCATAATGAATATTATATTTATATATACAGGGTGTCCCAAAAAGATTGAAACGCGCTTTAATTCTTTAACTGTTAGAGATAAGTAGGTGATGTAATTTGAAAAAATGTTCAAAATAAGATAGGAAAGAAGATTGCATTAAGAAAAAAAATCCACCTATGAATTTTTAAAAGTTACACTTTTTAAATTTTTATACAACCCCTCTATGCAAATTTGGTCAATTAGAAAGTTTTTCCTTTCCATCCCAGAAGACCATTAAAAAAAACTGCATAACTGTATATTTAAAATTGAGTGAGTTATGCGTAATTTAAAATTGAACGCTGTTTTTAGTGACCATATACCAAAATGGAAATGTAAATTTGCAACAAATTATAAACACATAAATTTTTTATATTATTTGCAAAACACATTTTTGCGTATTACGGTAGATTCAAGATACAGTTTTAATCTTATCAGGGGCAAGTAATTTTATGCCATGTATTCTAAATTTACATTAGAAATTTTATAAGATTTCGTTGAAAATCAATAAAAGCCATTTGACAGATTTTTATAGCTAAATTTATAAAAAAGAAAAATACTGTTAAATTAGTCTGGTAGAATTTTAATTGTTTTCAAATTCATCACATTTTTGTCATGAATTCTAACATTCTAACACAGCACATTCTAACAAATTAACTGCCAGACGATTTTTTCCTTTCATTTAACTGGAATTTAACCGCTTCTAATACGTGTATATTAAAGTTTTTTTAATTTTATTTTTAAGTTACATAAAGAAATGCAGACGATTATTTTTCAATTTACTTATTTAGTTCCAAAATTATTTCTTTCCTGTACAACTTAACCAATATTTCCTCGTGCATATCAAAATAAAGTTTAGAAATCATTCAGCGATATTGAGTTTCATATTGTCGAATTAAAAATACTGTAACTAATTTTGCATTATGGTACTTTTAACAAATGAAAAAACTATTTGAACTAGCAATGGTTTATTCTATTTGCAATAGAAATAATGCAGAAACTGCTCGGGAATTCGGACGACGATATCCCTATTTGCCTGAAATTTCACGTACATTTGTTTATCGGATGATGAGAAGATTGAGAACTATCGGTTCATTTAATCCAAAACCTGGCCCTGGTAGAAATATCTTGTTCAATGAAGACCAAGAAATTGATATTATTGCATATTTTTCTTCCAACCCACGATCAAGCATTCGAAAAGCAAGTGCAATTACAGGATTACCTAGGACGTCAATCCATAGAATACTTGAAAAACACAATTGGCATCCATTTTGTATTCATGGACTTCAAGCACTCCATCCCTCTGATTTTAACCGACGTGTAGCATTCTCCAATTGGTTATTAATCCAACAGGACACAGATTCAAACTTTGTCAAGAACATCATTTGGACTGATGAATGTTTGTTTACGGAAAATGGAGACATAAATGCACACAAAGATCATTATTGGAATGATACAAAACCATTTTTTGTACAAGAAATACATCACCAGAGAAAGTTTTCTGTGTCCGTATGGTGCGGAACGGAAAACTGATTGATCCAGTGTTTTATGAAGGAACATTTACAGCTATAAAATATTTGCAACTTATTTTAAATGGCATAGTAACAGATATTTTGGAGACGACACCATTGTCATTAGTAAAAAAAAATGTATTTTCAACAAGACGGAGCGCCTGCACACAAGTCTATAAATGTAACAAACTGTCTCAACGAAAACTTTTTAAATGTAAGTTCATTTTATTTATTATTATTTTTTTATGTTACACTTCTTACAATCTTATGTTGTCAAAACTGTTTAACTCCATCAATAAGGACTTTATTTAAATGCCATTTTGGATTTCTTTTACGCTTATTATTTTTTTTTTTGATCGAAGAATTTCTATTATCAATTTGGATATGGTCCCTATTTTCACCGACGAAACGGTCTTTCAAGTGGTATGGAAAAGTGACATAAGTCAAATTTTTTTCTGTGTTATAATTCAAAAAGTTTTAAAGATACAGTTATGCAATTATTTTTAATGGTCTTCTGGGATGGAAAGGAAAAACTTTCTAATTGACCAAATTTGCATAGAGGGGCTGTATAAAAATTTGCTAAGTGTAACTTTTTAAAATTCATAGGTGGATTTTTTTTCTTCATGTAATTTTCTCTCCTATCTTATTTTGAACATTTTTTCAAATTACATCACCTACTTATCTCTAACGGTTAAAGAATTAAAGCGCGTTTCAATCTTTTTGGGACACCCTGTATATATGATGATATTTTAACATTTAAATTAAATCCACATTAATTTTTAAAGTTTTATCTTAATTTAGCCCATATCAGAGGCATTCTAAAATATTCTTTTATATCCCGATTCGATTTCACGTTATCTGCTTAATTCAAGAAATGCTTTGTAAAATTCTTTAGTCAGCGATTCCCACGGTGAGAGTGGTTGATTAAAGTTGCTGACCTACACAAATAATTTTATAAAAAGATCCCCGTGTTTCCCCTGCTTTGAAAATCACATGTTCAGAAATCCCCATGAGAAACTTAATAGTCTATAAGCACTCTAAACAAGATTTTCCCTATCAAATTAGGACCTGGGATAAACTGTTCGACAGCATTCCCTCATTACTCGGTCTTTCGTTCTGTGTTGTGTGAGTTCGTCGCTCTCAGTTTGTACGTAGACATACCTGCTTTTCTGTGAAGAAATAAAACGACGTTAAAGCATTAAAAGTCCCTTCATTGTCTTCGAACCTGTCATCTACTTCCAATAATTCTATATCTTTACATAATATATATAATTTAAAATTTTGGAAGCAGATGGTAGATTCGAAGACATTGAAGAAAACTTTTCATTTTTAATTGCACTTTATTTGCCGTCTTCAGAGACAGGCATATTTACAAAGCAGCGAGAACAAGCAGATGTGACAGAAAAGTCGGAAATTAATTTACCCTTCTTTTATATATTATATTTTGATACAGAAAACATTGTTTACAGTGGCAAATATATCAAGAGGAACAGGAATTTCTGAACTTCAATCACAAGAAAAGAAAGCAACAAAGGGGTCTTTTGGACATTTTTCTAGCCCGTTACGCGAAGCACGTAAAGTCGGCTTTTAGCCCATTCAGCAATTTTACAAAGCTTTTGTTGAATTAATTAAGCAGAGAAAGTGGAATCGGATCAGGAAATAAGAGAATATTTTAGAATGACTTTGATATGGGCCAAATTAAGATTATATATATATATATAATCTCTTAAATATACAAATTTAAAGACATTAACGCATGAACTTCCAACAGAAACATGTTTATATTAAACTTAATTTTTCAGTAAAATTTAACCTTTTGATGTCAAATTGAACACTAATATTTTGTTGCCGATACCAACAAAATGAGTAATTAAAAAAACGTCATTTTGGGTAGACCCAAGTGCCTCAGCAAAATTTTTGCTCAATGACCTTGCAAAAAATTCTTATTTCATGCAATTTAGAAATAGGAACGAATTAAAAAATTCGTTATTTCACGCCATTTAGAAATATGAACGAATTAATATTCAATTTTTTAAACACAATTCAAACTCTGATTTATTTAATTTACTTTAAATTCAACATAAGGGAGTGTTTTTTATACATATATAATGCTTTACCTTTAACCCTTTGCGATCGGCAAATTTCTCTGATGGGAGTACCAGCTAGTTGGAGCAAATTTAGCTTTTCGGAGTTATTTCTCCCTTGGTGATTTAAAGCAAATATATGGATATGGAAAACACTGAATTCGTTGAAACTGATTTCTTGTGTTTAATAGTGCTTATAATGCGTAAAAACAAATTTCTGCAATTTTCCAATTTTAAATAACATTTTGACGCCATACTGGCGGCACCGACTTCGACGACCTGCGCATGCCGCCACTGTGGCGGCATCGACTGCAAAGGGTTAATCAGTTTAATTATGTTTATGAACTATTTTAAAGTGAAATAAGATGCCGCAAAAATTAGCAGACATGCAGTGACATTCAGTCAATATCTTAAATAGATGTTATGTTATTTATAAATTTAATAATTATGAACATTTAACTCCCAACTATTGTTTAAGCTGATAATGCAACATAACTGTATTTACAGTTATGTTGCATTGCTGTATTTACAGTTATGTTACATTATGTTGCATAGATATGCAACCTAATATGCGTTTCATAAGTTTTTTAAAGAATTGCACTTAAATTAAAACATTTATATGCTATGATATTGTAATTTAACGATAAAATTCTTCAGCTTAAATTCATTTTTGCATTCTACGGCCTATATTTAGATCTAACACGTGTGAAATTTTATAAGATATTTTCGTATATATTAGGTTTAAAATTTTAAATTATACTTCTACTTCTTATGGGGGAGGGGAAGTGAGGAACATCAGTTATACCTTACTTTTAATCAGTTTATACCAAAAAATTACATGCATAAAAATATCAGTCCATCCTCTACGCTTAGAAATAAAACTTATATGTAATGAAACAAATTAATTGCACTCAAAAGTCCAGAATATTGATCGGAACAGTTTTATACCTTTGGTGAAGAGTAATTTAGAATTTTTAATGTGGCAATAGCCCCTCCCCCCTTTCTAATCAACATACTAAAAATGCGAAAGTTTGGAATATGTGGAATTCGTTGTTGTCAGAGAAAGACTAGTAAAAATATGCAACGTAACAAATCCAGAAAGTTCCGGTAATTATTTTAAAAATAACTTCCATTAAATAAAATAACTTCCAAGTGCCGTCGCTTCAAGACTTAATGAAGATGAATTCAATAAAGATGATCAAGTGTTTTACAACAGTATACTTAATAATAATCAGGTTTTAGTTTTAAATACTTGTTTTAATTTTTTGAATGCTTCGCATTTTACTTTTATCAATTTTTAACCCTTAAATTAAAATATTTAACACATCCAACGAAAAATAGTATACCCAATCTATAATTTTTTGTATTACACAGCTGTCATAAAATTTTGTTATGCATTTGTTAGTTGCTGCCTATAAAAGCGTAAATTGCATTTTATGAATATGATTTTCAAGATAAAAGCTGCCAATATGCATTATATGGCTGCTGAAATTTTATCAAATTTTAAATCATTTCAAAATGTAGTTTTTATGAATTGCCAATCTGGGATAGATTAAAATTAACACAAAAGGGAAAAAAAAAACAGTAGTGAAAGAAAAACTTTCATTTACAAGAGGCTTATTACTGCCAACAATCTTTGCCTCTCTGCTGTTGTCCGGGTATTGTCCTTGTGTGAACAGTTGAGACAACGTGGACAACGTTTGTCTCGACGGGACGATTATTTGCCATTGTCTTGTCGTGGTCACGTGATTTTCCGGAAGTAGGCGTGACCTTCTATTGCGGGAAATAAGATCACGCCTACTTCTGGAAAACCACGTGACCACAACGGGACAATGGCAAATGTCCCTGTATGTAAATGTACCCTGTATCCCTCATACGATGACAATACAGGGACAACAGCATAGAGGCAACGATTGCGCGCAATAGTTAGCCTCGTGTGAGCCCATCTTAAGTATTCACAGAAGTTGAGGCATTTTTAAATCATATTACCCACCATGACCATTTTGAATTTACTTTCCACTGGTATCTTTATTATGAATAAAAGTGGGGTGTTTATTATTTAGATGTAAACCACTGCCAAATAAGATTGATTTTTTAGTTGAGTACCTTTATTAAATGATTGCTGAAAATTATTTTAGCATTGTTTTAAAAGGTTCTCAAAGATAATTTGTGACTAGAAAACAAAAGTTTTCCTGAAATTCAGTTTTTTTAGGGTTTAAGTTTACATGTGTTACTCAATTCCAGTAGAATCTGCATTTTGATAAATAGACTTGAAGCATTTTTTTTAAATGCATGCAAATTTATTTTTTGTATCTAATATGTTCAGAAATCCTTAGATATTTTTAAATAAAATCCGTTTTAATCTTTTATACTAGATATTCAGGCTAATTCTGAATATCAAGTATAAAAGATTTAATACAAAGGAGAGTCATCATTCAATACAAAAGAAAATATTAAGTTACTCAATATACATGTAGTAGAGTTTATTCACTTTAATATAAACAGAAACAATATAAAGTATTATTTTTCTTTATAATAAATTATTACATTAATTATAATATTTACATTATTATATTTAATATTCTTAGTTTTAACTTCCTTTACAATTTTACACAGGAGATAAAAATTTCAAATTAAAGTACCAGTCAATATCAAATTTTTTATATTTGTTCCCTTTTATTATTTAATTATCAAACTTCTAAAAACTGGAATTTTCAAGTCAACTTTCAGTTTCTATCAAGTGATTGCTGTTACAGCCTATGGAAAATATTTACAACCTTAAGGTTTATGTTTTCTAAAAATTAAGGTTCTAATTAGGGAAGGGATCAGATAATTTCAATTTTCTCTGAAGCAAAAACAAATTTAGGATTTTTCAACTTTTCTATCACATCTGGTCATAATTATCGTTAGTGTACGTTAGTTATAAAGTATGTCCTTAAAGTACTTCCACTCAAAACAGTATTAAGACAGATCTTTTATTTAACAGGCAAAGATGAATAAATAAGTTTGACTTACCAAAGTTTGTAATTTCCTGCCATTCAAAGAATATTTTATATTTCTTGATGTGAAATACTTTATATAGTTTAGTAGCCATTTTTATGTATTTATATTAATAATTGAAAAGCAGACAGATGATTTTTCAATACAAGAATACATTAAAACTCTTTGGAGTTATCTTAGGGAAATAAAAGTTTTGAAGCATCAGGCATATGAGCAATGCAAATAGCAAGCCTTTAACTATTTCCGTACTTTTTAAATAGTACATCCAAGTTTATTGCTTTTAATCGTATTTAATATTCAAAACTAGGTGCACCCCTTCAATTAAAACTGATATTAGTATGTCTTGTGCTGGGAATATTTGTTTAAATTGAAGTTTCAAGTTTATAATTACATTCCTCTGTCATTCATTGAAAAGATTTTACATGAGACAATTTTGTTTAATTTCCAAACTAATAAAATTTGAAAAAGATTTATGTCTAAAATACAATTCTTTATTTAGAGAATAAGAAAAACAATTATGGACTTAAATTATGGAATTAAAAATAATACAAATACTAATAAAAGGGAATTTACCAGGAACAGTAAAACAAATTAATCAGAATTCTCCAGCAAATGAAACCTCGAATACATAACTCGGTTTAGAAAATAAGTATTGTTATGCATTAGAACCGAGTTTGTTAGTTTATTTTGCTTATTTCCTGATCATTTTTAAATAATTCCTAGATTCTCCTTCATTCAGCAAAGAATTATTTAAATTACGTACATCCCCCATCTTTGTAAAAACGTTAGAACTGCTATTTGTAACAATGAAAAAAATTCTAATTAATGTTTAAGTTTTGATTCATTATTTATAGTTAGAATACTATCAATGCCGCAATACAGTTCTATAGCATTTCTTTTACTAACATAAAAGCTTAAAAATATGCAAGCTTTTATGTTAGTATAACACTTGCAATAACATTACACTGCAAATCAAATTAGCTTACATGTTAGAATAACGCAATGTTATACTGCAAATTAAAACAGTATAATACTTGCCAAAAAATATAAAGGAGTAAATGAAAATCCATATATAAAGGACTTTCATTAATACAGGAGTAAAGTATGCCAATAAGATAGTATTTTTTTTAATTAAATACTTTTAATTTTTTTCTGGATAATTACAAATTATAGTAAGTTTTTCAAGCTATAGGTATTTTCAATTTTCATTATATTATGCTTTATCTGCTTATGTTTCAAAAAAATTGTATTCACATAATGTAAAAAATATTTTGCTATAAAATTTAGTTTAATAAATTTTATTTCAAAACAACCAATCTAGTAAATAATAATCAAGTGAATCTTTAAGCCATTTATATTATTTTGATCTGTAAAAATTCTAGTTGCACCTCAAAAGTAGAATAACATTTCAACTGTTTATGCTTTGATTTTTTTTTTAATATTCTACAGATCCTCTTGATTTTTTTTAAAATTTATAAATGTAACCTATCAAAATATGAGTAGTAGCATTAAAAAATGTTTCTTCGATTGATTATCTTAAAATTTCAGTAGGTATAAAGACTTTTTAATAAAAAAAAACATACTTTATTAGTTTTTAAAAAATAACGTAAAATTTTGCAATAAAGAGAAGGGGAGGCCCTATAAATAATTACATAAAGATAAAAATTTAAACACTGAAAAACATTCATCTCTTCCATAATTGTGAAAATATATTTAAGAAACCATTTTGAAATGTAACGAGTTTCTAATAAGATAAATAAACTGTCACAAATTTCTCAATAGCTGCAGGATATTTTAAATTTGAATATGTTTATTGAAATTTATTTCACTGCTTTACAATCATGTATAACAAATGCAGATCACTTTTTAACAAATCAAATTACAAAGCTTAGCAAAATTATTTTGTTCATTTTTACTAAGGATACTGACATTGTAAACACTGAACATTTTATATACTAGTATGAAATAGATATTTTATTTCTAGACATTTAAATCGAAACAGAAAGTCCTAAAATGTACAAACAATTTTTTTACATTTTTCACCAAACATAATAAACATATCAGTAATAGCAGCAAAGTTCCCATAATTGACAGGAGCAATTCTTGAACACATAATGAGACATGGGTTTGGTAATAGTGCAAACTTCCATCAAAAAGCATGTCCAAGAATTAAATGTAACAATGTATAAATAGCTATATACATAACTGCTACTACAAGCACAACTTTCTGCATACCTGCATTTGAAATACTGTATTTTCAATACAAGTAATTCAATTTCAAAGTGTTATATTTTTTAATGATTTCTAAATAATTAAATTCTTATTTAAAAAATCCTTTTGTTAAAATTAATTTTAACTATGTATATTAAGTATTAAAACTCACAGGATCATAAATAATAGCCATCACAATGTAATAAGGATTTCTAGAATATGAAATTAAAATTATAGAATTATTAAAATTACTTCATGATAATTTCAATAAAAATTATGAAATAATTCTATCTAATTGTCTTTAAATCCACAAGTACAACTTCCCACATACAGCTAAAATACCAGTTTCAATGCAAGTAATTCAAAATGTAATGTTATTATTGCCAAAATTATTTAGAATTACTTTTAATAAAAATTTATATTAAAAATATATTAATATATTTGTTAAACAAATTTTAATTGTGTATATTAAGTGTTGAATCTGTTTAATACAACATACTAAACATCACAATATAATAGATTTCTATTATATGAATTGAGTATTACTTTTTGTAAGCTATTTTTAACGACTTCCTTGAAATTTATTTTCAGCATATTTCCTACTGCTATTCCTTTGGAAAAATGACAGGCACTTGGACAGAAACTGGTAAGTTACAATTTATATAATCTTTCTTCAACTTGTTATTCATAGTTTTGTGGTTTAAAAACTATAGTTTTTTTTAAATAATGCAAATATTCAGGTAACAAACAGATATTGTTAAATTTATATGAAACATGTCATTGAATGTTTCTACAGAACATTTTTACATAATTTACATCATAAACAATACAATGTACCTGATACTTATTGCTGTAATGTTATTTATGTCTAAGTTATTTATATGCATATTATTTACTTTGTGTACCATTATATATAAATTCTATTTATTATGTCCACTATTATATATTTATACATGTTATTTATTATATCCACCATTGTATATATTTATTATGCCCACCATTATATGTATTTTGCTTTTTATACCAGTTTTATAACAGTAGTATTTATGGGTTATATCATCTTGGCATGAAATTCTAATAATTATAACCTCCATTCCCGTAAAATATAACTTTTTGAAGTCATAACAAAATACTGTATTAATTTTTAAAATGTTTAGTCCAATTCAATTTTTCCTATTCACTATCAACTACAATTATAATTAAACTGAAATCAGCCCTTTATTTCATTATCCTAAACAGTTTCTCAAATACTACAATTTTCATTACTTCAGGTATTTACATTACAATTTGCAGCACTTCACTTTTATCATAATTCATTGCTTCTTAATGCTGTGGAGGGAAGCAGAATACAAAGCATGAATTTCAGAAATTACTAATTAAAAATAATTCTTAAGAAATAAGCAAATTTTAACATCCCACTGTACTCATTTTCAAATTACAGGAAATATTTAAAAATAAATATTTTCAAGTTCAAATTAAACTAAAAATATATATTCATTTAAAAATATAAAAGTAAATTCAATATGTTTCTTCCCAATATGAAAGGTACCTTATCTTCAACTTTATTTTTTGTTGTCGTTAATTCAATGAAAGAATAAAAAACACTAACCTATTAGAATTTTGAACATTAAAACAGTTTTTAAGTATTCTATAACAAAGTCAAAAATTAATCTTAAAATTTTCTAGAAGAAATTATATGATAAAAATATACAACAAAATTAAACATTTCTAACAAATGTAGTCAAAAAATTAATGTACAAAGAATTAGACTATTTGAATTTATAAAACTAGGAAATTATTTAATATTTTAAATTTTGACACTAAACAAAAAGTACACAGCTTCTTTTAAATTACTTCCATGTGCTTGCCCCTGGGCCATGGAATGATTACAGGCATAATCTCATTCATATCTATCTTACTTTTACCGACATATACAAGACATGTATGTAAACATAACTTGTTTTGTTACTAGAAAAATATTTTTTTAAATGTTCTTAGAATCATTTGCAAAACATGGAAAATTTTATTACTTAAATAAAAGGAAAAAATAAAATTATAAAACAATTTTAAGATATTTGCATGATATTTTTTTAGAAAATGAATATCAAATTTATCATTTCCAAGAGGAAAGAAACAACATTATTGCTTTCATTCAGCACTTAATAATGATTTTGAATGTATACAGAATAAAATATATTGAGTAAAATGTATTCTAATTATTCATGCCAGCTACTGATACAAATGAAAACTAAGAAACAACATACTAATGCATCAAGTCAGTCAGTGGCATGCAGTAAAATAACTCAAAAAGTATTAACAATTTCGACAATTCTTCTCAAATTTTAAATGAAGTGAATATTTTTAAATAAAACTATAAATAACAATTTTAAATGGTTAACAATTTCTTACAGTTTATGTTACTATAATTTAAATTGGCTACACAATATGTAAAAAAAAAAAAAAAACTAAGGAATATCATGGTTATGATCTGCAAGTTGCTTTAATATGTAAATATAAGTAAGAAAATGAATGATAAATTTTTTAAAATTGTAATTTGAAGAAAATATCTGATGAAGACATTTGATATATTATAGGTTTTGCGAAATTTTAATATAGACCCTTTAATTTTATAGTTAAAAAAAAAGCATGACCTTTTGAATATATTGCAACTCTTCGCGTCTAGCAAGAGACAAGAAATAATTGCAGCCGAAAATGAAGTTCAGCATATTATGCAATATAATTGTTAGATTTTATGTTAAATGTAACATCAAGCCCCATTCATAAAATCTTTTTCCAAATATATTGGTACCTTATAAAATGAGCAAAGATGTCCATTCATGATTTCATTCCTTAAATAATTTTTATGTCATAAAATAGCCATATTTATACATGTTGAATTCTATAACAATATGTAATTATCTGTCAAATAATAGCATGACAGTACAAGAAATTTAGCAATTTTCAAAGATATTTACACAAATCCGTTGATAACAGAACTAGGAACTGAATAAAAAGAAAAGCGTACATTACATAGATCTACAAATCTGATAAATATTAAATGAAGTTCTGTATGATATTCATTCAGAAAATTCTGCATGTTTTAACACAAACATATACAAAGAGAATATGAATCTGTCCAGTGATACTAAGAATTAATATATTATTGGATGGAACTATACTTGATCACGTTACTAAACGAAAAAATAACTTAAGTCAAGGAGAATAGCATAAAATTTACGTCCTTAACTTCAGTCTGTGATACTGGAGATCTGGTTTGGTAACTAACTTTATCTGACTGCCGTTTTTACTCAAACCGAAACATAATTCACGTCGCTACATATTTATTTATAAGTGCGCTTTCGCTGTTAATGAAACGAATGCGCAAACCTTTGTAAAAATAATGTAAAACTAAAATAAGTAAAACAAATGTTTTTCTGTGAATTATATCATATATGAATTTTTCACACCAACTGCATCATATTCCCACATTAAAAAAGCTGTATCGGTATGAATGCATCATGCAAAAGAAGTAGGAAGAGAGATGTAAACAAACAAATAAAAATCTTCAGAAATATGATCAGGACATTATTTAATAATGCGATGGATGAGATTTAAACAGAAAATAATATAGCGCATTTTTACGCTCATTATACTTTACCTGAATTATCGGTTATAGCATTTTCACTTAGTTTAGTTCGCTTATTCGGCGGTCCATCAACCAAGTGGTCAGCCATGTTGACTCTAAGCCTAACTTCAAACGTACTAACTCCAGTGAAATTCACAAATGGCGAAGATTGTCAGGATACTAAGAAAACGGAAGTTAATGTGCAGTTAAATCTTAACCACACTAGCGGCCACAATGAGTGCCAGTGGTCTTCGATGTTCAGTTCCATAGTAAAGGCACACAAGGCTAATAATCATTGCGATGGCTCCTCCAAGTTACATACCGCGGCACTACTCAGGTTGTGTAAATACTAATCCGAATAAGATTCTCTCCGATCTCCATCACGTATGTCTGTGCATAGCATGTCCGATTCAACTACGGGTCTACCATCCTTCACAAAAATAACTCACAAACACAAAATATCCATTATCACGTTTTACTACACTATCTCCGAAAGCGGTCATCAATACGCGACTAGGCCAAAATCTTACTCATAATTATGACAACAGAATTCTCCGATACCCTTCGTCTTCAACAAAATGGCGGCGTTCGTAGAAAACTTTTCTGCGCTGACAGAACAGAACGATTAGTTCCGAACATACTCCGCACACCTATCTCTAGCATTCTATTGGTCATATACCATCACATGACTTTGTATTTTATCTGTGGTTGGCTCATTTATTTATAACTCTTTACAATTACTGATCCGAGAGATTCCGAATATTACCGATAGGTGGTTCTGAAATACATATGTTTTGAGAATGAATATGTAAGCACTGTGTTGTTTTGGTTCCGAGATTGATCCTTGTCAAACCGCTCGCTGAGAGGATTGGTCTTTGATTCTCGTTTTCGCACATTCTCTCTTGATTGAAGTTTTGAATAATACCTGGAATTTTAAATTGAATATCGAATAAGAATTGAGAATATCGGAAGAGGAATTTGAGATAATCAAAGATGCCGAAAGTTGTGAATCGAATGGTTTACGTCCCAAAGCGGATAAGTTAGTATGATCTGTCTTTAAATTTCATATGGATTGATTTAATTTTCGTTCATTTTATTTCCTATAAATTCAGAAGATATGGTGGTGTTCTGCTTTTTTAAAAGTAGCACTCTTGATCTTCGTATATTTTCTAGATTTTTATTTAAATATGAATGTTTTGATACCAGCTGTTGAATTGCTCTCCAAGATCCTAGTGTAGCATTCTTGGTCGATATGTCAAAATGCTGATTATGGAATGTATATTTTATAAAATATATTAGGCATTAAGTGTTGTAGAGCTCGAAAGAGGTTGAATTAATCATGTTACCATTAGATATATTTGCTTATTTAGCTACACTCAACTTGGAAGGTAAAATGGCGGCCATTAATTGATCGAAAAATCGATTGTCTATTATTATATGGTATTAAAATAAGTAAAAATGGACATTAAAATTTTTCATCACGAATTGTTTTGCTTTGGATCTGATTAATTTCATGTTTCAAAATTACTTCTCTTTTAATATTATTATTTCTGCATACTTTGAGATTTTATTAACATCTTTTCTCTTACTTTCTCTTGATTTGATCATCAGCTTAATATAGATTGCAGTATACATGTATTGAACTATTAGCCTATTGAAGCCTGAATGAGATTGGTAGAAATGAAGAAAAAGTGCAGTTTGTGTTTTTATACTGTTCACTATTTTGATAGAGAAACTACAGAAAAAAATTGCATCCACTTTTTTTTAAAAAAAAGCAAGATGACCTAAGTCATGAAATCCTATTTTATTCAGTTATAAACTTTTCAAGATATAAGTTATAAATAGTATTCTTTTATAGAAATTACATTATTAAAAATTAGGTTAATATCAATTTTTATGTGATGGTTATTGAAATATGCTACTATTTCTTATTTTTCAATAAAGTCAATAAAAGATTTTACATTGTGAAAAAAAATATTTTTATAGATTCTAAAATCTTATTTGAATTATAAGCCATGTTTAAATAATTCAGAATCTTTAATTTCTGATATTTCTATTCTAATCTAGCTGATTAGTTCTGATATTTGCTTCTAACCTTTTTAAAGTCATTTTAAAGAAATAATATTTTCATTAGTACTAATATTGAATTAGTGTGTATATAAATTTACTTCTTCCTAAAAAACAGTAATTTTTTAGATTTTTTCAATATTTTTTATTTATTGATATTTTAAAAGCTGCTTATTCGTAATATAGTATTCTTTAGAATATATATGATGGTTTGCATTATTAAAGCATTTATCTGTTGAAGTAATAATTAATTTTCTCTTATGAATTTAAAATTTCAATTTTTCATTTCAAATATATAAAATTATTATGTGTTATAAAGTACCCATATGCTACTTGCTTCCAACTATTATAAGGACCTTAAAGATTTTTAAATTGAAAAAATACGAAAAAAAATCATACATGGTTGTTTTTCACAAAAAATTAAAGTTTAAATTTAAATAAATTAACTTCATTTCCATTCCTAAAATCTGTTGTTGTGTTGTGACTTATGGCACTTAATAAGCCCACTAACAACTGCCAGAGATTTAAGCTGTCTAAGCTTTTCTTCTTTTTTCAAAAGCACCAACTAGGACCAAGAGTACAAGTTAGTTACTTTATGCATTGCATTTACTCTGACAACCCTTTTTTACAAGGGGCACATTCAATCACCTCGCAGAGAGAGCACAGAAGAAGAACAACTGTAGCCTAACCTGGATTTGAACCCAGGATACCTAGATCACAGGGAAGATGCTCTACCCCTATGCCAGAACCCTGGCTCCCAAAATCTTCATACATAAATTGTTATGCAGATAATTTATTGAATTGCTTGATTTCTGTTTAGGTATTCCAAATTTTTTGCTACATCAATCAGGTTGAAAAATAGTGAAATCATCCCATTCTTCATTAATTAACTCTTATATTATTTTTTGTGGATATTTATTTTATTTCATTTGCTATATATTCCCTTATTAATTTCAAGTTAATTTAATTTTTTGAAATATGTAATTTTGAGAGAACCTGAGGTTTTGAACTTTTCTAGTACTTCCATAGTATTTTTTTTTTAAAAGATAAATATTTTTGAATTTAGAAGACTTCTTTGATACAAATAATTTATTTTGCGTAGTTTTATCATATTCAATTACATCCTCTGATATATCTAAATAGTTCATAATTAGAAAATTATCAAAATCTCTATTGTATAGAAAATGAATATTATATAAATCCTTACATAAATTAATTAAAGTGATTACACTGGCAATAGGATTATCAACACAAATGTTAATCATATTATCTCTGAAATTTTAATCATATTTCTGCATTTTATTTTTATAATGTAATATTTTGAAAAGTAATAAATATTGCAAAAAAATAGCATTTATTATTATAAATAAATTCATCTTTATGATATCAAATAAATACTATTTATACATGTTTATATTTTGTTTATTTTTCTGTATGTTTATAAAAATTTATCCATTTAAATGAAAGATGAATATTTTGGAACTTGTCAATAAAGTTCTAACTTTTAGGTGTACAGGTTGATTATTGTATAGTTAAATCTTGTAAAGAAATGCATAACTTCTTTATACAAAATAGGCATAAAGAATATGATTCTTGTAATTTTGAAATTACAAATAAAATAGATCTTAATAAATTTTCAATTGATTATTCTCAGAAAATATAACGTTTTATAAAATGTCTTTTTTTTTTTAATTTACCCTTGTATTATGGCACAAAAAATGTTAAACAGAAATAATATCAATGAATAATTATTTGTATAGATCAGCTTTTTAATTGGATAGAGGTTCATTTAGGATGGATGACTTTCATTGAAAAAGTTATGTATTCACTTAATAAATTTATTTTCTGAGTAAATGAGTGATATCAACTGGATAAAACTTCAGAACTTCCTAGCCTCACTGAACATTTGATCAGAGAATTCAAAGATAGATACAATTAATGAGAATTTTAATATCAAAATTTGAGAGAAAATGTAATGAAAACACTCAATAAATCTTTTGATTGGAATTAAAATTTTAAACATCAAAATCTCACTTCTGATTTTGTTGATATACATATAGAGAAAATAACTGATTGTGGAGTTACAATGAAATTAAGATTTTCTAAAGTAGAATTTAATAAAGTGTACAGAACTTCTCCAATAATGGTATAGAGCTAAACAGTTTTTGATGGGTCAGAAGCTTTAAAAAATAAGCAAATCTTCTATATACAGGAGATGTGCTTTTTTAATGAATATAAATGCTTTTTAAATCTCAAAAAACTTAATAAAAATGAAATGCAATGTAGTCTTTCAGAGATTACATGACTGTGTTATGATTATCATGATGCTGATATCATCACTTTAGCTTGTATATGCAGATATTTAAATAAGATGCGTATTCTATACTATAGAGATTTTAATTTAATATGTTTTCTAATTTTGAAGTATTTAGATATATTAGAAAAATATTGCTGTTAATTTTGAAGCTGTTTACAATGCAAAAGGAATTATTCATGATGAAGAAGACTTATAAAAGTAATAACTTAAAGATTTTTCATTTTTAAAAATTTTTCTCTTCTAAATTTAAAAAAAAAAGTATTATTCTTTATTCTAAAAATTATTAAATCCTGACATTTTGAAAAACCTCGACGCCTCAATTCTTTCAAAATTACAACATGCAAAAAATGAATTTAGTAGAGAATATGTTGTAACTGAAATAATATAAATATCACAAAATATGCCGAAAAAACTATTGTAAAATTAGTTGATTTAGACAGATACAATTTTCTATTCTTCTTTTGAACCGATGTAATAGTGAAAAATTTCGAGTAATTGAAAAATAAATTAAACAGCTCAATAAATTAACTCGATTGCAATTGATATGTAAAGGGAAATGAAGTTAATTTATTTAAATTTAGACTTTAATTCCTATTTTATTTTTTAATGAAAAATAAGAACATCTGTTGTACACTGGAGATATGTTTATTTTTTCGCATTTTTTCGTAAATTCAAAGAATAAGTTATCTTTAAATACTTTACTGTCCTTAAATTGAAAGCAAGTAGTCTAAGGAAACCCTTATAAGGCTCTAAAATTTCGTGTCTTTGTAATTTAAATGATATTTTAGATAACGCATTTTAATATCGGCTTTTTGATTTCAACGCATATGAAGAACGCATTTCAAAATTTTGGTAGAAAATTTATGTAGAGTTTAAAATTTCCTAAAGCTTCTTCCGGCATTTTTAATTGTGTTTTTTTTATATGTTTTTGGTTTCAAAACTAATATTAAATGAATTGTATCGTAATTTTTCATTAAAAATTTATGAAATTTTACTGTCCTATGAGGGCACCTATGTCTATGTATTTTCTAATTGTCTTAACTCAAAGCCTATTTTGAAACTTTAAACTTATTGGAATATTCTGCCATAAAGACTCATACTCCTTAATACTTAATATTTATATACATTTGGGCATTACTATTTATTAATTTGGGAAGTTTTATGTTCGAGCTTCTTTGGTTGCAATCGTTTTCTCTACAAATTGGGTCGCTTCCGAACAGGCTACAAACCTTGGAAAAGTGTCATATCTATAAATGACGATCACACCTCTGAAGAAAAGCAGAATCCTTTCAATAGCTGCTTCAGTGCTGATTATTAATATAATCATTATTTTTTTTGACACAATGTATGCGGGACACGTACTCGTACGTTTTCTGACGATTGATATTCGAGCGCAGGGCACATATTAGTAATTTTTCTGACGATTGATACTTGACCGCAGGTCGCGTACTAGGACGGGTTAGTGTAACAACATGGTTTGTTTGTGGGTACAAAAATAACGGTATATACAGGAAAACGAGCCGAATGTTATTGTCTACTACATAGATTCTTGAAAAATTTAGACAAATAAAAACTAATTTTTGCATCAGTCGATGCGGACCTACAGAACGGGAAGGTTGATTAAAAAAAATCAATTTAGATTTAAAATGAGCTTTTTATTTATCCTTGCGAAAATGAGGGAATTTTGCCTCTTCATAGAGGAAAATGCTTTGAACGTTTCCACACTGTAAAATATTATTAGTTTTATGATTGCTCTCCACATTTTTTATAATGTAAAAGTGTTTATATATAACATAATTCGAAAAAAAATTAAAACTATGTACTACTATTTCTATTTGATTTTTCATTTTTACGATACTATTATAAATTTATTCATTAAAAAATATATTTTTTGTTTACGAAAATTTTATGGTTGTTATTTATATATTTCAATATAAAACACGAAAAGTTGGTTAAAAAATGAAATAATTTTCGATCTATTGAGATTTAACTGAATAACTAAATTTACACGCAAAACGCTCGCTCCCGGTACAATTCCACTGCGAAATGTACCCGCACACAATGTATTAATATAATATAAATCAAATTCTAAATGCATAATTAAGCTAAATCTGCCATTAACACTTTTTTTAAATATAAGTTTGTAATTCAATAAGTGAATTGATTTTTATAGCATCAGACTTTGAATCTCGAATCCGCGCTTCGGCGTAAATAGTGAGTGGAAGAGGAGATTAATTATTGATACGGACAAACCAGACGAATAAAAGATTTTAAAGCAGTGGTATTCAGTAGTTTCCAAAAATTATATTAACAATCAGCGCTGAAGCAGCTATTGAAAGGATTCTGCTTTACTTTAGAGGTGTGAATGTCATTTATAGATATAACACTTTTCCAAGGTTTTTAACCTGTTCTGAAGCGAATTTCACCTTTCTTGATATCATAGAATCGGATCACCATTACAATTTTTAAACAATATTTTTGTTGGAGAGGATAAAACTGCATGTAATGTGCTAATTTTGCATATGGCTGTAATGCGAAAGTTTCGAATTCATGAAGAATTTTCGTAATCAAGCCGAAAATTGTTCACAATCCAAGTGATGCTCGTAGAAAATAACAGGATTTGGCAGTGCTTTAAGGAAGGATAAATTAAGGCTATATATATTTTTTTCTCCTTTTCGTCCAATCAGGTATTATCTGGAATGATGTGAAACAATTGCTTGCAATTTTGAGAGTAAGAGAAAAAGATTTAACTCTCCTTAAGGGAAGACATTTTTTAACATGCTTTGCTATTTCAGTTTCATTTTTGTCAGTTTCCGTTCACTTTATATTATTGATCGATCACCAGGATAGTCACCATCGCTTCTGATTGTCCGAATTTACAAGATATTGATAAAAATTCCTGTGTGAGTGAATAGAAAAAAAATGATTTAAGGCTTGGAAGAAAGATACTACTCTTTCAAACAGCTTTATATTGACTTTATTTATTATAGTCAAAGATAATTTGGTGCAATTGGTGAGCATAATAAAGGAGCATTTTAGAAGATATTTACTATAATTATGAAGTACTCCTTATCAACTTTTTTTTTTCCATGTCGGATCCGATGCTTTTCAATAACATGATTGAATTCCTAATTTTGATTGTAATTTTAGATATAAATTACAGTCTTCAGTAGCTCTCTTGTTTGGTAAATATTAGCAAAGCCATAGCTGAAGATTTTTTTTAATGCATCTTACGAAATTAAATTTGGTGTTGCAGAAACGTTTGTACCAGACTTTTTGAAAAATTTACAGGCTGTTAAATTTTTATTAAATTTAAATAAAGCTATAGCATTGATATATGAGAGTGCTTTAACTTAGCAAGAACATATATATACTAGTACTTATTTCACTTTTTAGTTTTTGTGTTTGGTAGAATTCATTATGTATATAAAGCTCTTTTTGTTATTGTTCCAAACCTGTTTACGTGTCCTTTCAAGTAGGATACTTATATTTCAATGATGTAAAATCACTAAAATTAGAGTAATTGTAGAATATCATAGAAATATTATAGCAGCATTATTCTAAATTAGTGAAGCATTCTAAATATAGTTAGCTAAAAGTGGAAGTTAAATATTTTTTGGGGAATTCTTTAAATATTTCTTATTTAATTTCATTCAAATTGAAATCTAGTGAAAATCCATACCAATTTATAATGCAAGGAGGAGATATATCATTTTCTGTTCTAAACCGGGTGAAGAAGTATTTGCAAAATAAAATGAGTTACCCACATTCAAATGAACTTTCTTTCTGACATACTGATTTTGAACTTAGTATAGGAATTGGATTATGAAGTTATCCCGATTAAAAGCAGGAACATTGATAGTTTAATTTGTTTCAATATCTGCTTATTTGTATGTCAAATTTTCCATTAAAGTCGCTTTTTCCCCCTTTTCATTTCTTTTATTTCCATTTCAAAAGAATCATTTTAATATGCACTGTCGTTCACCTCCTGTAAAATTTAATTTTTTGTTATTTAGCATTTTAATTTCTCCCATCGCGCTCAAAAGCGATGGTTTATTATTACTTTCTTCATCACAAAAATACTTTAATAGACTGGTTTTAGGATAACAATATAATTTAGGGTGTAATTCACCATTTTTTTAGCAAATTATAATGCAGAATGTAATTATGATAAGGGGAAGGGAGGTAATAAATTATATGAATGGTCGAAAGAGACCACATTTTTGTTCTTTTAATGGTTTAAAAAGATGAGGGAGGGTCTTTTCGTTCATGAAAAATTACTGTGACTGAAAATAGTGCCGTATTTTCGACTAGGCAACTACCTAGAGTCTACCTGGTCTGTGGGAGAAAGAGTGGAAGTTGTTAAAAAATATCATTAGCCTTGTTGCCAAATAAACTTGTAAAAAAATACATTTTTTATGTGTTTAAAATATTTGCAGATTGTCTGATTAGTCATCAGGCTAGAGGTGGGTACAAAACAGTCATGAGTCATAATAATAATAATAATAATAAAATGTGGATTTGGACTAAGTTATTAAAATAAATCTTAACATTGTTAAGATAGAAATGTGTTATAATCTATAGTTAAATTGACCAATTTATCAAAATAGGGGCCACATAATGTACATTGCCTCTGTTTTAAATGTCACTATTTCGAAAATAACAGGGATGATTCTTTATATAATGCAGGGATGGGCAAACTTTTTCGATCGCGGGCCAAAAATCGAAAAAATAAAGTTTGGCGGGCCAAGATGAATTTTTCTAAAATTTTAAAAACAATATACAAGCATTACAATTTAATATATTAATGAGATGAATGAAATTGCGATTTCATTTTTAAAAGTTCCTTATATTGAGGTTCGAAAAGAGATGTACTGATTCTAAGGAACGAGGCTAAATGCTCATCTTTCAGTCTACTTCTGAAATAATTCTTTCTAAGGTTCATAGTTGAAAACACTTGTTCACATATATAAGATGAAGCAAACATAGCACTGATTTTCTGGGCATGAGATATTAAATTTGGGAAACTTACTTTCGATGATGATTTGTAAAACTCTAACTTTGGCATATTTAGAAACAATTGCTTGAGATGGTTGTTAGATTGCAACTCAAATAATTCAAGCTGCAAATCTGACCTCACTGCTTCACAATTTACGTTGAATGGCATGGTAAAAACACCCAATTCTGATTGAATGGAACTGAAATCTTGAAATCTGCGTTCGAACTCAAAATGCAGTTTTTTCAAGCTATCTTCATAGTTCTTAAGGTTCTCTTCATTTACTGAGAGTATTGAATTTAACCTCGGGAAATGAGATAAGTCGTTCTTACCTAGCTGCCCAGCAAACATATTAAGTTTTAGTTTAAAAGCTTTGAGATGTGACCAAATATCGTCGATAAATAGATTTTTCCCTTGCATCTTGACATTCAAGTTGTTCATATGACAAAGAAGATCTGTGAAAAATGCAAAGTCTAAAAGCCATTTTATATCTTCTAACATTTCGCAATCCACAGAACACTGTTTCTCATGGAAGAACGACACAATGTCGTCTTTCAGCTGCCAAACTCGCTCGAAAACACATGCTGCACTAAGCCACCTTACTTTCGTGTAAGGTATATCAGATTGCACTGACTGAAGAAAATCTCGAAATTGCCTGTGAGTAAGCCCACGAGATCGAATAGTGTTTACAAGCTTCATGACTGTATCAAGCACGGGTTTCATATTCAATGCAGATTTACACAGAGCATCTTGATGTATAACAGCTCTTTGAAAAAAAGGAAGAAAAAATATAATATTTAAACAAAGTAGAAAAGGAGATGGATATATAATATATGAATATTTTAATTTGCCTCTGACCGGCAAATTAAAATTCTATCCTCGGGCCGGAGTTGGATATCCCTGATATAATGACATTTCATTAGCATGTTCACTGCCACTACCCTCGCCTGATATCAGGACCATCTATCTAATTAGATGACCTCTTCTTTGCTATCTTTTAACTGTAGTAGAGAATGTGTCATCTAATAATATAGAGGATTTGGTCCTAGAAAAGAACGCAATCTACGAGTTATCTCGTAGTTGGCAGTCAACGTGTTAAAGCTCCTCTATAAAGAGTTTTTTTTTTCCCTCCATTAATAAGATACTATAATGTTATTATATTATCCAATATAAATTGCAAAACAAACTAGTGAATTCCATCATAGTATATTTAAACCGAAATGTTTGATGTAATTTATTGGTATCCTATATTCGGTTTATCAACATATTTTCTGGAAAAGAAAGTAAATATTTATAAGCCATAATAATAGAAATTATATTGCTAAATAATAAAAAGAAATTTAACAAAATTTTAGATGGAATAACATCGAAATGATACTTTTGAAGTATTTAATAAAATAAATAAACACATTAAAAAAAGGACAAAATTTTGCAAACACAGATAATTTCCTCAATATTAGCAACACTGATTCTAATGAAAAAGATAAATTTCACTATGAATACCAAAAACGGACGATGAGTGTAACGATTATACTTAAAAATTTCCCCTTTCATTGGATAGATAAGGTACAGATTACTAATCCTTTTTATGCTTGTTAATTTAATTGTATCATTTTTATCTGAGAAACTTCCTGAATATCACTGCTTTTAAAATTATTGTTATTGTTTGCCGTGTTTTCGTTAGTTCTCATTTCTGTCTTAAGTTTCTTTTCAATCATTACATTTTTTTTTTACATAAAATAACAGTTGCAAGGGGAATTTTTTTGAATAATACTGCTTTGTAAAAATTTGTCGTCAGCTGTGATATATATCGAATATATAACTGTAATATACATCGAATAGATTTTGAGGCCCATAGATCACAAGGTGACCGCTCCCAGTGCTTGTTCAGATAACTGCCTCTGTTTCTAGAAATGGAGAATATAGCATTCCATTTCTATCGGCAATGTTATGATGTACATTTTTATATCGATGATTCTTCAATTCATGAGGAAAGCATATGCTTCTGCTAGAATACAAATTTTCATTTGATTGTATACATTTCATTGCACTTGCGTTCGAATCTGATGGACATCGGGACTAACAGGTTAACACGATTTCGATCAACTTAAATTTAACTGATTCATTGAACTATGTTCCTCACTGACCTTGAAAATCCTTGACTTAATTTTGCTGTATTTAGGGCCAAGAAAAAATACTTCAATTTTTTCGTTAGACTCTTGAAAAATAGGTGAAATGTACGCTCATTACATTTGAGGAGAGAAGTGAAAAGCAATTTTGATAACCGCCACTACCACGATGATCATTTCTGTTTCTAGAGATGAAGAATAAAACTTTCCATTTATATCGGCAATGTTATGATGTACATCTTTATATCTATGATCTTTTGATTCATTAAGAAAACATATGCTTTTTTAATTTTTCTGCTAATATACAAATTTTCATTTGATTGTATACATTTCATTGCACTTGCGTTCGAATCTAATGGACATCGGGATTAATAGGTAACACGATTTTGACCAACTTAAATTTAACTGATTCATTGAACTAGGTTTCTCACTGTCCTTGAAAATCCTTGATTTAATTTTTCTGTATTTAGGGCCAAGAAAAAATACTTCAATTTTTTTGTTGGAATCTCGAAAAATAGGTGAAATGTACACTCATTACCTTTAGGGAATGAAGTGAAAAACAATTTGAAACTTCGTTTTGCTTTGGGAATTTCACCAACAGGAAAAAGGTTTTTATATAGAAACGCTGTTAGTCACCATTCCTTGCTCTGTGTATAGTGTTGCTGGATTACCACCCTATGAGGATCTTCGCCCCTTAGGATGGTAATCCAGCCCTAACTTGGGGATCTTCAACAGACTCAGCAACTGAAAATACTATTACGCCATTCATTATGTCTTAAAGATGCTTAGACACAGAAGTGAAATTACCTTTAAAGAGGTATTATTCTTATTACTCTTGATTGAATATTTTGTAAATTTTCAGACAACACGGTTGCCAGAAAGTTTTCCTGTGTGATCTTAATTTCATTTCACCATTGTTCTGTAGATTAAAGGTGGTTAAATATCTGGCTGATCTTAATGTGTATAATATAAAGTTTGATGAAATATTCAAGGAATCTCTGCAGATGAAGTGAATGGATTTACACATTCTATTTTGGAATGAAAAAAAAATAATAATAAGACGGAGATTGAAACCAAATATGTGGCATCAACTTTCATGGATCATTTCACACCCGATAATATTATGTGGGACTCGCTGAAAAAATGGAGTTTTTTACTGACTGAATGTAGAAATGCTTGAAGAATTTTCAATATCCATATGAATTGTTGTGAACAATTCATCTGAAAGGATTCATTGAAAGATTCTGCACCTTGAAAGCGAGACTACCTAAAATGTTAAGAGTTTGAAATACCGAGAGGAATAGAGTGCATATGTTAAAGAATATAACACATCTGCTAAAACTTCTGTTTTCAATTAACTATCCGTTTTAAGTTGTTGCATTATTTATGCATTTCAAATCACCTACTATGAAATGTTTGCTGTTATTCAGGGTGTGTAGCATCATGAAAAGTCCTTAAAAATTGCTTAAATTTGAAAACCATTTTTGAACACCTTAAAAGTGCTTAATTTTCTCGAGAAGTGCAAAAAAAGATATTCTTTTTTTTTGTTTTAGCATTATATTTTCCTTTTTGTTTTCGCATTATGAACGCTGAATACATAAGTCTTAAATATTTGTTTGCTGGATATAACAAAAAAGAAAACCGACCAAAGGGAAGCATTCAGTTAAAGGATCAGAGTTTTAAGTAATGGTTAATGAACTTTTTTTTCGCTCGTTTTTTCAACATTGGGCACCGTATTGAAATATTGGAATGGTTATTCTGAAAGAGAAAAATACAAAATATGCCTAACTGGTTACAACTCGGAAAACGTTTTAACTCCTTTTACATGTAGTGTTTTAAGTAGTTCTCTTATAAAAGTTGACTTGAACTTTTGGCAATGTCAGTTTTTTTTTTTTAAATTATTATAGTTATTTTTATCCTTTTCTGTTTTTTTATTAACTTTTTCTGTTTTTTAAAACCAAAAAGACGTCGTTTGTTTTACAATAGAAGACATTGAGCAAATATTATAAAAATACAGTAATAAATATTAAAATTTAAAAAATGCACATTTAAAATTAATTTTTGAAAATTCAATAAAAATTATGCTTTATACTAAAACAGAAAATAACCTAGGAGTAGAAAATACTCAGGTTTACTTATACATCCATGTACAAAGGTGCTTAATTTTTTTGGCTGTGGTGCCAATACCAATGATGTGAAAGTTGTTTCGGAAGCGCCTAGGCCCGGAGCCCTTAACTCTTTGCGATCGGCAAATTTATCTGATTGGAGTATCAGCTAGTCAGAGCAAATTTAGTTTTTCGGAGTTATTTCTCCCTTATTGATTTAAAGTAAATATATGGATATTAGAAAACACTGAATTCGTTGAAACTGATTTCTTGTGTTTAATAGTGCTTATAATGCATAAAAATATAAATTTTTAATTTCTGTAATTTTCCAATTTTAAATAACATCCTGCCGCCATACTGGTGGCACCGACTTTTACGACAACTTGCGAATGCCGCCACTGTGGCGGCATCGACCGCAAAGGGTTAATCTTCCGCTCGACTGAAATGATGAATGAGTGACAGACAAACTTATGCTGAGCTTAGCTTATGATCATTGATAACAATTAATCTATTGAGAATTATTTCACTGGTAGTGAATGATAAAAAAAAAGGGAAAGAATAGAGGGGAGGAAAAGGTAAAAAGCAAACAAAAAAAAAGGAAATTAAATATTAGGGTAAAATTACATTAGTTATACATTGGCTATCGTCAGTAATTTAGTCAAGTCGGCGTGTGAGGAAGCAAGTCCTGAAATGGGCTTAAAATACTTAATTTTTGCAGTACTTTCTCATTACACACCCTGTTATTTTATATTGCTATTATATTGAATATGCATTTAAGTTTCATTTTTGTTTAAGAAAAATTATGTCTTTCTTGATTGTTGTGCAGTTGTACCAGGCCGTGAGAAGCCTGTTGGATGCGAGTTCTGCTACATGCGGCACAGCGTGGCCTCCTGCGTGAATGATCATGTTGTGGGCTGTATTGTAGGCAAGGACGTGAGTTGCTTGTTTTGCGAGAGGCGTTTCCGGAACAGACACAATTTCGCCATGCACATGCACAACATTCACCTGACCATGGCCAAGGAGATTGTATGGAAGCAATAATTGTAAGTTTCTAATTGATTTATTAAATCCACATATGTGCATGCCTTCTAAAAAGGTGGCAGGTATCTGAATTTTAAAAACTTTAAACTACAACGAAAAGTCATTAGGGAAAATATGAAAATTATATTTGATGACTTTGTGCCTATTTCTGTTAAGCATTAAATTTTACTTTGCGAAATCAAATCAAGGTACCAACATCCTTTCTTTCACAAAACCAAACACTTCAGTGGTGTAGTCCTAAATTAAACTGTGCCTGGACGAATTTCACCTGATTGGTATTTTTAGGGAGGCTGGGCCCTGTGATGGGAAAAATAAGCTGAAAATCACATCGCAATAAAATATTTTTTATATTTAAAAATATATAATTTTGATTTAACTTGGCATTGAAATAGTGAAATAAAATTTCAACAACGCTAATTGCAATATAGAAAATATCGTGGATTTTCAAAACAGAAAAAAAAAAAAAAAAAAAAAAAAAAACTTTGAAATGTTTGTAAATTTAAATGTCACTTACAAATTTAGTAAAAATATTTAAATCATACCCTTTCCTTTGATTGTGTTTTGCATAATATAGAGTCATAAATAAAAGGATGTTCTGCATTCGTGTTTCTGTGGTAAGCTAGGCCAAATTACTATATACGTAAATTAAGTACTAAAAAGCCTTCCAGGTTTTTTGCAGTATATTTTGCACTCAAACTGATTCTAACTAGGATCAAGTATTGAGTATTTTAATTTTGCAATTTTATTCTAATCATATCCTTAATTAAATAACATTTGCAATTCTTTTGTTATGTAATTTTACCATTCTAAAAAAATATTTGTGGTTTATGATTTGAAAAAATTTCTGATCCTATTTTTAATTATTGCTAAAAAAGTGCCATTGTTTTTGTGTTATCTCCCCTCCTATTTTGTTTAAATTCAATTGTGTGTGCTGTATGCTGAAACCAACTTCTTTGAAAGTGATCTGCCATTAAGTGTTTTAATGTTTCACTGTGTTAAAATTTGCTGCTTAAAACTTCATATATGATGATAAATTAAAATCGATAATATATAATTCGGTTTTGAAAGGAAAAAGGTCTTCGAGATTTACAATATCTGCAGAAACCTAGATGTCTTAACCTTTTGTGGTCGCAAATCGTCTTAAAAGTCGGTGCCGCCAGCAAGATGTTATTTAAAATTGGAAAATTACAGAAATTAAAAATTTATATTTTTATGCATTATAAGCACTATTAAACACAATAAATCAGTTTCAACGAATTCGGTATTTTCTAATTTCCTTATTTTTGCTTTAAATCACTAAGGGAGAAATAACTCCGAAAAGGTAAATTTGCTCTGATTAGCTGGTACTCCCATCAGATAAATTTGCCGATCGCAAAGGGTTATTTATGTAGATAACTTGGAATTGGATCAGGAAATAAAAGAACACTTTAGAATGACTTTGACATGGCTAAATTAAGATGGAACTCTAGAAATTATTTTAGATTTAAATTTAATGTTTTTATATATATAATATAGAACATGCCATCTATAATTATAAAAATGCTTGATTTCAAAAAGAAGGTTACTGAAAATTCAAAATTCTTGTTTAGGTTTTATTGTGAATTCTTGTTTGATTTTTAAAAACTATTTTTTCAGCCGATGGAGATCCTCCAGGTGATTGAGGTCCACAGGAGACTTCTCACTTATGGAGAGATGGATATTCAATTCCAAGCACCATGACGGATGATTCATGACTGTATTATTTTATTTTTGTAATTAAGGGAACTTGGTAGCCCAAATTTATTTGCTGTCGTTAAATGTTGATTTCTGAAATTTCTGAACAATATATATATTTTTTTTAATTTGAAGTTCAAAACGTATTAAATTTTTATCTAAAAAATTATTAGGGTTTATTTAAATGCTTTTTTTAAGTATCTCTAATGGAACTGGGAATCAACTTTTTTATATCTTTTGTTCGTTTACTGTTAGTGTTGATTTCAAAGGGAAAAAATTGGGATTTTTTTACTTTTGATATTTTTTTAAATTTCTCTAATTAATATTTTTCAAAATTGATACCTAATTCTATTCATTTTTCTGATTTCATAGAAAAAATAAATAATGGAAAATATTTTTTTTAATTTGAAGTTCAAAATGTATTAAATTTTTATTTAAAAAATTACCAGATTTTATTTAAATGCTTTTTTTTTTAAGTATCTCTAATGGAATGAGGAATCTACTTTTGGATATCTTTTCTCCGTTTACTGTTAGCTTGAACTTCGAAGGGAATAAATGTGAATTTTTTTTAAAAAAAAATTGGCATTTTCACTTTTAACATTTTTAAAATTTTCTCTATTTAATATTTTTCAAAATCGATACCTAATTCTTTTCATTTTTCTGCTTTGACAGAAAAAAAATTTATATTTGATTATTGTAATTAAACTTCTTACCCCAATTTTTTTTCTATAATTTTCTCAAAATCTGCTTTGTTTTCTCGTTATAGAATGTAAACTCAGAAATTAAAAAAAATTTTAATACTTTTTCCTGTTCAGAAATTTAAAATGTAATTTTTTAATTGAGCCTTTAATGTTTTTTATCATTTAATTTTCAATATTTGTCGATCGATTTTTTAAAAAAATCCTCTAAATGAACTTAATGCCATTAAGAACAGAATTTTTGATATCTAGTGTTTGTTTATTGTTAGTTTTGGAGACCAAAATTTTAGTGATATATTTGAAAATTTGATTTTTTCACTTCTGTCGTGTGTTTTTTTTAATAATATTTTTTTAACTGCCAACTAAGTTGATATTATCTATTTCACAGAAAAGAATTATTTGCTTATTGTAATTCAGGTAACTTGGTTCTCCATTTTTTTAAATGCAAAATCAAAATTTTTAATTTTTAAAGTATTTTTTACTGTTCGGAAATTTTAGTTTTTTTAATTGATTTACAACATTTGTTAATGAATTTTTTTTAAAAAAAATCTACTAAATGAACGTAATTTTAAAGGGAACCCAATTTTGGATATCTAGTGTTTGTTTATTATTAATTTTAGAAATAAATTTGTGGGTGACTTTTTAAAAAATGGATTTTTTGCTTTTAAAAAAATTAACATTTTTAAAAATCGATCGGCAAAAGCCGATATTACTTACATCACAGAAAAGAATTATTTGATAACTAAGATTTTGAAAACTTGTTTTACAATATTTTAAAATGTACTTTTTTTGCTATAATTAATGAAAACCGAGATTTTTTTTTTTAATTATTAGTTGTGCTTTGAATGGTTCTTGTCATTCAATTTTCAATATTTGTTAATGTTTTTTTTTTATCCTCTAAATTAACTTAATGGCAAAAAGAACCAAATGTTTGGATATGTAGTGTTTGTTTAATGTTAATTTTGAAGATAAAAATGTTGGTGATTGTTGTTAAAAAATAGATTTTTTCACTTTCGCTTTTTTTTAAAAAATTAATATTTTTAAAAATCGGTCAACAAAGTTGATATTACTTATTGTGCAGAAAAGAATTAGTTGATTACCGTGATTCAGAAAACTTGGTTCTCAGTTTTTTTTGTTTGTTTGTTTTTATATATATATATATATAATGCAAAAAAGCACACCCTATTTTGCATATCTAGTGATTGTTTATTGTTAGTTTTGGAGACAAAAAAATTATTTTTTAATTTTTTTTCACTTCCGCCGTGGGTTTTTTTTAATTATTTTTTTAAATAAATTTTTAAACTGTCAACTAAGCTGATATTACCTATTTCACAGAAAGGAATTATTTGATTATTTTGATTCAAGGAATTTGGTTCCCCTGTTTATTTTATAATTTTCACAATATCTACTTTGTTTTGCTGTAATTAAATGCAAATTCGGAAATTAATTTTTTTAATTGAGCTTTTAATGTTTCTTGTCATTCAATTTTCAATGTTGTTGATCGATTTTTTAAAGATTCCTCTAAATGAACTTAATGTCAAAAAAGAACCCAATTTTGGATAACAAGTGTTTGTTTATTGTTAGTTTTGGAGATAAAAATATTGGTACGTTTTTGAAAAATTGGATTTTTTCACTTTCACTGTTTTAAAAAACTAATTATTTTTAAACTCTGTCCACAAAATTTATACTATTATTGCACATGAGTTATTATTCGTGATTCAGAAAACTTAGTTCCCAAGAATTTTTTTACAATTTTCAGAAAATTTACTTTGTTTTGCTGTAATTAAATGTAAACTCAGAAATTTATAGTTTAAAAATATTTTTTATACATTTAAATTTTTTAATATTTGTTGTTCAGTTTGCAATATTTGTTGACCATTATTTTTTTAAGAATCTTATAATCAACTTAATGGAATTAGGAATCCAATTTTGGATATTTAGTATTCGTTTAGTGTTAGTGCTAGTTTTGGAAGAAGAAAAAATTTTTACTCAAATTTTTGGCATTTTTCGGAAAATTTGATATTTTCGCTTTTGCTCTTTGTACAAATTTTTCTACTAATATTTTAATTAGATTAGTCAGAAAAATGGCATAATATTTTTAAAAATTGGATTTTTTCACTTTTATAATTTTTAAAGCAAATTTCTAATTGATATTTTTATAAACCATTGCCTAATTCTATCAAGTTGACTTTTTGATTCCACAGAAAAAAAATTTCAAGTAATTTGAATAAAATGTGTATGACTTTTATTTTATAGTTAACATGATTTGGGAAAAAACATTTTGAAACACAAAATCGACATTTTTATCTACTTCAGGGCTCCAAGTCCCCTTAAAAAAACGTTTGTAGTATATTTCTGTTTGTAGTTCTGGAAATCTAAATTGCAAAATAAAGTTCCGTCATCACAGAGTGTGTCATTATTGAGTCTTTGTTAATAAAATAAAAAAAATCCAAACTTATTGTATGAATATTAAGCGACATTGTTTATATTGTATTTTTCGATGAAGTAACACAGCACCCGAGATTATATTTACAAAATACATTATGTGCAACAGAGAACAGAAGCTCAGTTTTTTTTTTTTTTTTTAAAGATTTATATAAAGATGTTAAGATAAAAATTTGCATTAAATATCTGAATTTTTTTTAATTAAGACTGAGATTATATTTCCAATTGATGAAAACTTCCGAAATTATTGTATAAAGTTTATGTACTCATGATTAAATAGATGATCAGAAGTAATTGCATAATTTCAGATGCATGCTTTTTTTTTTTTCCTCTTCTTTTTAAGTATGAGTGGATAAACTCTCTTTGTAAGAGATGTATTTTATTTCACATTTTACTTAGAAGGTTTGTTAACGAAGGCATTTAGGCAATCTTCTAGAAACTAAAGAGGAAAATGATTTTCCTTCACCTCATTTTTAAGAAAGCGGATTAAGGAATTTGTAAGCTATGCACATCACGTATGTACATTTTCATAAAAAAGGCTTATATTCAGAAAGATAATTTTAAAAAAATCTTAACTTTTCTTGTGAATCTTTTGCATATAAAATGCACAGTTTTTCATTATATAAAATTTCAAGCACACTCAACAAAAAAGTATTGAAACATTATATTAAAATTTATTAGTTTTACCAATATTTTAGAAAGCATGAATATTTTTAGATAATAAACTTCGTATGTATGAAATGCATCATTTTTTTCCAATTACAATTGAGATATTCCAAGATACAATTGAGAAAATGTGCACTAATCATTTCTTTAATTAAGCTCTATATAAGCATGATTTACAACAACAACAAAAAAATGCATTATTGGCTGAGAATTTTCTTGAAAAAAGCAGTACTTCACAATTTTATGTTGCAAAAATGTCGTGGATATATTATAAAAATAAGTTCTTATGATGATGTCCTCCCTTAACTGCAATGCATTGAAGACATGGATTTTCTACGTTGATAATTAAATTGTCAGCCACCGAAATGGAAAGCGAAGACCCGATTGGGAAAAATCCTTGTTCCAGTTCATCTAACAATCTTGGAAAAAGACTTAAAAGCAGCAGCCTATCTCCCAAAGTAGATTCTCTATCGGATTCAGGTTCAGGCATCTAACTGGCCCTCAATAAATCAAGTTCGGTGCGATCGTCCATCAAAAAATCATTACCAATAGCAGCGGCATATGGATTAGGGATCTCATCTCGATATTTCTCGTCATTCAGAGTTCCTTCATGGAACACATTCTGGTCTGTGACCTTCAAACCATTTTTCTACGGCCTCTGCAACTGTGGTTGGTGAGATTGTGTGTGTTCCTTTCATATTATCTGACGACCTATATCGCATTCCCGTGAGAATCTTGACTTGTCTGTGAAGAGTATAGAAGTCCATTGCTGACTAGTCCAGGAGATGTTTCTATTTCCCAATGTAAACGAGCGGTACTTTTTTGGGGGGGGGGGGGGGCCTCAAGGGGAGACACACGCGGCTAATCGTCTTGTATGCAGACCTGTTGTGTGAAGGCATTTTCACATTTAGAGCGGTGGTTCTTATCCCTGTTGTCACAAAATAATCTGTCATGAGCTGGGACAAAGTAACGTTTTCCTCCCTTTTTGGTCGATAGAGCTAAATAACGATCTCCCGAAGGTGTCGTAACCTATACAGATATGTAGTGGGAAGACATTTTCACACTTCGTAGCGATGGTTCTTGTCCCTGTTGTCACAAAATAATCTGTCACAAGCTGAGACAAAGTAATGCTTCCCCACTTTTTTGGCTGAAAGAGCTAAATAACGTTCTCTCGCAGGTGTCATAACTTATGGTCAGCCTGAAACATGACTTCTAGGTACAGAATCTTCAGATTAAAACTGATCTTATTGTTATTTGACACACTACGAGACATCTAGCAATAACAGCTTGTGACTATTCCATTTGTATTCTTTCGACTGACCGCCGCATTTAAGAATCGGCCAAACGACTTCTGTACATTGCTAGACACTCCTGGATATTCTAAACGAAACTGGAAATCATGTACAAAACCTAAACACAAAATTACGACGGTTAGATCCTTGCGCATTTTCTTCCGCTTCTCTATAAATATTCATTTCTTTGAGATAAAAATGGTAGCTATTGTTTTTGTGTAAGTTTCCTTGGAAGTTCCTTACTATCATATAAACTAGG
>JAPMOQ010001879.1:266605-333755 GCA_026543055.1 Argiope trifasciata | reverse complement strand
AATGAACTATCTAAAATATATGCAATTTTTCAAAATGAACTATCTAAGATATATGCATTTTATCAATGCATCAATTAATAGATTTTTTTAGAAATATTTATTTGCAACGAACATTGTCTCTATATCGTCATTCAGATGATACTAAAAAGCCTATATTTCAAATTTTTCAAGCCTATATTCCAAAATCTTATTTATTATAATTGGCGGGCTCAATGGGCTTTCGTGAAATGCGACGAATTGCTCCGATTTGCGCTTCTTTCACTTATTGTCTGTCTCATTTTTACGTTTTTATTGTTTTCCTCCCTTTTTATTGATCATCGAACACTCAGATTGCAAGTAAATTGCACAAAAATCTCTGAGTAGAAAATAAGAAAATTCGATTTTAAAAAATCCGAAGATGTAACTCTAAAAAATAAATTTCAGAGAGTGCTGAAGTTCCGCAAAGCTAGTGCACAAACCGCTATTAGCCCGTTCGCGACCAAGGTCCCGTGGACGAGACGCAGTGATTCCACTCTTACCAGCCCAGCGTCGCTTCCACGCGAAGAGCTCCGATTGATATGGAGAGACCAGCGTCGCGTATGCGTAATCGGAAATCGGAACGTTTTATTTGAATTTTTAAATGCTACTAGATGGCGGTAAACGGCAACGGTTTTCACAACGGTCGACTAATATGGTATTTGACCTTCATGAACGGGCATTAGTTTCTGTTCTATGCTTCTGTATTTGATATATTTATTGAAGTAAACAAAGTGAGAATCACGGCTCTTTAAAGGGCTGGGATTTATTGCGCGCTGTGTTTATATTTTGACTGATAAGTGACTTGTTTATTGCTTTTTTTTGTTAGGAGAATATGGGGGAGTACATTCAGCGAATTATTGCAAGGGGTAAGAGTAAAATATTTATGAATGGTGTTCGGTTTTGGCGGCGTTGGCGGCGTTTTTTTATGTGTGTGTTTCGTAGAAGTTTTGAAATATGTGATGGGAATATAATTTTGTGGATTATAATATGTGATGGGATATAAATTTGGAGTCTTTTTATTAAAATGCTGATTTTATACGAATTTTTTTGTAAACTTAGGCTTAACTGCTTAAAATGCGCGGGCCGGTAGTGACGCTCCGTTTCAGAGCGTTCGGTCCCGTGACTGAGTTTTATTTCCGGCGCGCTGGTCCTCAAGGGGTTAGTTAACAGAAACAGACAGATTTACAAATTATGCTCGGACTATTAAAATAATTATTAGACTTTTTATGTGATGAAAATCAAACATATCAAAATTAAAAACTGAAACAGAATAAGTAAACAGTATTTGTATTCATGAGTATGGGGTAAAAAAAATCTTTTATTTTTATAAAAATAATTTGTCTCAAGACTTTAATTCAAAAACCGCAGAATAAAATAAGGGTTTTTTTTTTAATAATACTTATCTTGCTTCTGCCGTTGCCATATTTTTATTGCATTGAGATCAATTTTATTTCCAATTATTATTTTCAAAACTGATAAATCCAAGAGAACGCTTTTTTCTTATAATAAGAGCGGATAACTACAAGCAACGACTAAACATGGAAATAATTACATCTGCGTGTTTCCGAGTACCCATTTATTTAAAATTTAATTTCAGTTTTGCCCTTCATTCGGAATGCAACACATTTTTGTTACCTCAATCTGTATAGGTATCTACAAAAACGACAGTAAAGCAAAGAAAACTTCTATTTCAAATATACTCTCAGAACATTTTTCGACATTTTTGTTACCTCAATCTGTATAGGTTTCTACAAAAACGACAGTAAAGCAAAGAAAACTTCTATTTCAAATATACTCTCAGAACTTTTTGATGCAGAACGCTTTTCGACATTTTTGTTACCTCAATCTGTATGGGTTTTAACAAAAAAGAAAATAAAGCAATGAAAACTTCTATTTCAAATATACTCTCAAAACTTTTCGATACAGTTTTAATTATCTGTAGTTTCCCTTAAAATTTAAAAATCATAAAAATTGTATGCAGTGTCATAAATTTATTACACTGATTTTGGGATTTTTTAAAATTTTACATTATGCATTATATTGATTGGATGAAGATCTTCCAAAGTAAATTTGCTATACTTGATGTAAACATTTATGTATGTGCAAAATATTCGATGTGTTGGTAGATAAAATTATGTGTGTGCACAAGCATGCGCAGTTATCTGTATATGAGTATCACAGCGCATGCTTGATCTAGAACACAACCAATGAACACACGATGTCACTGTTTTTTCGGATTATCTTATTAACCGTAGATACTGTTATTTTTCGAAACATGTATTCAGTAATCCTGTAAAAATAGTTCGAAATATCCACCTTTAAAGAATTTTTTTCAGAAAAAAAACTTCTTGATTTTATTTTATTAAAGTTCAATATAACAGCAGAAATTTCCCCTCTGCAGAAATTCTGTTTATATCACAACAACGTATTTTTACAGAATTCAAATGCTAAGAATAGACTATTATAGACTTAATGCAAATAATTTTGCAAGCCCGTATTAATTAAATACCAGCTAATACCCGGCGCGTTGCTGCCGCCAAAAAATAATAATAATATTAAGTACAATAATTTGGCAATGTTTTATCGAAATAGGATGAACGTTACGAGAGTATATAAAATACGAAAAAAAAAAACTATTCATTTTTATATATTACATTTGTTTATTCTTTTAGAATTATAAAACTTGGTGTTCTGTCAGATTGGTAATGAAAGAAACTATTTATTGTATCTCGAGGCTCGTTTATTATTCGTACAGAATCCCCAAATTTAATTTTAAAAAATATGATTAAAATATTTTCTTTTAAAATTGATCAAACATTAAAAAACATATTTTTACCATACAATCGTTATTATAGTTGAAACGATAATTTTTAAAATTAAGATGGTGCAAAATTATTTGTATTACAATATTTTTGGTGGTTACTGCAAAAATTACTAACATTTAAGTAAAATATAAAACCCGCAGTATTGGTCTCCCCAAAACTTTCTTGCATAATTTGTAATAAAGTTGTTACCTCTGAGAATGACTTGCATGACATTTACGTACTATAGATACAAAATGTTAGCCTTTCACTTGGATTTAGCATTTCTACAGAATCTATTGTCTCCTCGGCGAGTTATTTCGTGATTAAGTCATGGTAAATAGATGTGGCTGAGATTCAATTTTTTAAAAAAATTTAGATAATTCTATTCCTATAACTATACCATAGGTGTAAACAATAAGATGACCAAGTTTCATCGTAATCGAATGAATGGTTTAGGAAGGCATAAGAGACATATAGACAAACTTTTCTTTTTATTTATATAGATAATTTGGTCTGTTTATATTATTGCACCGTATTGTTATTGATATTATTACACAAAAAAGAAAATAGAAGTTTCAGAAAAAGAGTCCAATCGAATTTTACAAAAATACTATATCTGCCGTTTCCAATTAGATCCTATAATCGAAACTTTCTCTAGGAAACGCTTGTTACAAAAAAGAAAATCGAAGTTTCGGAAAAAGAGTGCAATTGAATTTTACAAAAATACTATATCTGCCGTTTCCAATTAGATCCTATAATCGAAACTTCCTCAAGGAAAGGCTTGTTACAAAAAAATAAATCAAAGTTTCGGAAAAAGGGTCCAATTGAATTTTACAAAAATACTATATCTGCCGTTTCCAATTAGATCCTATAATCGAAACTTTCTCAAGGAAACGCTTGTTATTTAAAATTCTTTCAAATTGCTATTTCTCAATTTGTTAATAAAACATTTAGATTGCGAAACCAAAAAGCACTTTCCAAGACACTCTTCATATGATGTTTTCCATTACTTACCAACCGGTATTTGTAAGCCTTCGAGCGAAATTATTTCTTTGTCCCTCTAACAGAGCCTCCAAAGAGGGTCACTTAGGATCTGAGTATTTTTTTCCCCGTTTGTTCTACATTAAGGAGTCATGAGTGGATCTCGTTCACCGAATGTTGTAAGTTCAACCTCTTAAAATCCGATCGAAACTTTCCGTAGGGTATTCAAGAGAGTTTCCTTCGGGGCATTTCGTAAAAGAAAGGTAAATATTTATTTTTATTTCGTTCCTGCAGAACAGATTGAAGGCGACAGGTGACTCTTCTTTCTAGACTCACGGAAAAGTCTTTAAGTGATCAGATCTGTAGGTTAGTGGTTCTTTGCAGCACAAATTTTACTAGTTGCTTATAAAAATCTACTAGAAAGCTTATAATTGATATCTGACAGTAGATTTCATTTCTTTTCACTTTTATGTTTCAAGATTCAAGAATTTGAATTAATAAATGTGGTATTAAACCCATACGATCACCTTTCTATAACAATCAACTTTATACAATGCGTCCCAAAATTATATGAATAGGTGATTTTTTAAATAACATTTCAAAAAATGACGTAATAATCGTAAAAAAAAAAATAAGTATATCGAATTGTAATAAAAGTATTTCAGTCATTCATGCTGAACAGATTGAAGGCGACAGGTAACTCTTCTTTTTAGACTCACGGAAAAGTCTTTAAGTGATCAGATCTGTAGGTTAGTGGTTCTTAGCAGCACAATTTTTTTCACTAGCTGTTTATAAGAGTCTACCAGAAAGATTATAATTGATATCTGGCAGTAAATTTCATTTCTTTTCACTTTTATATTTCGAGTTTCAACCTCTTAAAATTAGATCGAAACTTTCTGTAGGGTATTCAAGTGTGTTTCCTTTTCGACATTTCGTAAAAGAAATGTAAATATTTATTTTTATTTCGTTCATGCTGAACAGATTGAAGGCGACAGACGACTCTTCTTGCTAAACTCACGGAAAAGTCTTTAAGTGATCAGATCTGTAGGTTGGTGCTTCTTAGCAGCACAATTTTTTTACTAGCTGCTCATAAGAGTCTACTAGAAAGCTTGTAATTGATATCAGACAGTAAATTTCATGTCTTTCCACTTTTATATTTCAAGACTCAAGAATTTGAATTAATAAATATGGAATTAAGTCCGTACGATCACCTTTCTATAACAATCAACTTTATACAATGGGTCCCAAAATGATATGAATTGGTGATTTTTTTAAATAACATTTCAAAAAATGACGTAATACTCTTAAAAAGAAATAATAAGTATACTGAATTACAATATGTTTATGAATCGTTCAATATCAATCGTTCCTGCTGAACAGATTGAAAGCGACAGGTGACTCTTCTTTCTAGACTCACGGAAAAGTCTTTAAGCGATCAGATCTGTAGGTTAGTGGTTCTTATCAGCACAAATTTTTACTAGTTGCTTATAAAAATCTACTAGAAAGCTTATAATTGATATCTGACAGTAGATTTCCTTTCTTTTCACTTTTATATTTCAAGATTCAGGAAAAGGAATTAATAAATATGGAATTAAGTCCATACGATCAGCTTTCTACAGCAATCAACTTTATACAATGCGTCCCAAAATTATATGAATAGGTGGTTTTTTTAAATAACATTTCAAAAAATGACGTAATAATTGTAAAAAAGAAATAAGTATATTGAATTGTAATATACGTATAAAACAACAAATAAATATAGTATAAATTTTACACAAAATCTGTAAAATAAAAAAAAAGATTGCCCTAAAAATATATGGATTTTTCCGAGTCTTTTCCAGGATTTTAAATTCAGCTTTTGAGCAATACTTTGATAATACTATCAGGCATACTTCTAAATAGTATTTGAGAAATGTGTACTTCTTCTTCTTGTATACAGCCGACCTCCGCGCCACCAATGGACGTAGCAGTATCGACAGGATTTGTTGAGGTCGACTGCTGAATAAGTATTGTCCAACCTTACATGGACCGATCAGTTGAACTAACATTCCTTTCGGGGAAGAAAATAGCTGTCTTTCTCCCCACCTGCACACCTCAAACCGTTGGAATGAAACTATCAATCTTTAACATCATATCCTTCAGGGTTTTGAGATGACCTGGTACTATCAGTACTGTACTTAAATCATTATTTACAATCTTCAGGTTTTTCTTTAACTCTGAGACCTCTATACATTCCATTAAATAGTGGCAAACAGTACCAATTTTTCCACAAATGCATTTATTTTTATTCGTTTTTCCAAATCTTTGGAAAGAGAAACGTGCACTATAACGAAAACTAACTATGCTCTTCTTGTTTCTCTAAATCCTGAATTGTCGAAACCTAATGATCATGGTGGACATACACCTCTTTCATAGGCTCTCCAAACAGATTCAGTTTTGGATTGATGGCTGGTCAGATTATAACAACAGTTTATTATAGTCAATTGACTCTGCGTTTACCAAACTCTTGCTGAATAGGAGTAGTAAACTGACGCATTATCTTGTTGGTGTTTCCAGTTTTCCTTTCCTAAGATGCTCATAATTTTTCAGGACATTTTAATAAACCTAGAACACTATTGACTATTAAGAATAGGAAAATTTGTTGTTCTGGTGAAATAGAACGCGCTCACCTCCATGAGAGAACTTAATCTTTGTTGTCGACGAAAGAACTAGCAAGGCTCTCTTCGTAGATCATGCCAATAGTACTCCCAGCCTTTAGAGCCAACCAAACTCTTGTAACGTTTTGCTCATGCTATTTTGTAAACGGGATAACTAAAATAATTTCTTGGGGGGGGGGATTTTCACTAGTTTGGAATACGTTGTTATATATGCAAATATCTCTGATGGAACCCTCTCTTTATTGTCGACTAAAGAACTAGCAAGGCTCTCTTCGTAGATCATGCCAACAGTACTCCCAGCCTTTAGGGCCATCCAAACTCTTATAACACTGCGCTCGTGCTATCTTGTAAAAGGGATAACTAGAATAATTTTTTGAGGGAATTTTAAATAACTTGGAATGTGTTGTTAGGTTTGCAAATATCTCTGATAAGTTCGTGAATGGACCAACTGGCTCAAAGGGGGTGAACATGGTGAGGTGTTAAAATTTTCATTTCGCAATAACGTTCTTAGTATTGAAAATAGAAAAATAAGCGCATTGAACCAAATTAGCGCCTTATTAAGACAAACAACTTTTGCATTTACAGTTCTTCGATAACTGCAATACCATAGCAGGTAGGACCTGAAATGTGATTTTCAACTCTCTAATTTTGACCGATTTCAACATCAACTAATTGTGTTGCCATATAATAACTTAAATGTAAAGGAATCTACCTTTGTATTCCATCTTGCCGAGAGGGACTTCTTTTTGGTCCAAAGAACACACGCCTTCTATGGTGTTTAGCTTAGTTATATTAACATCCTATTTTGAAACAGCGTTAGGGCTATTCTGGAGCGGAACTTGTCATTTTGAACTGCGTTCAGATGATAGGACAACATTTGAATTGGCACCCATTCTCCAAACTTGCACCACACCAATGGGAGGACATTTGGCCCCGATGGTTTCAACGTGCACCAGACCCACTTATACGGCGGTTATTCGGTGAAATAGGGCCTCGAACCTGCAACCCTCCTGTTCCGAAGTCGACACTACCACCAGACCACCGAGGCCTGCCTTCTATGTTGCAATTTCAGGATACGACAATTAGCATAAATGCCTACAGACATTTCCATATAGATGCCATGCTCTATTTATAAAATTTGCCTTCTTGTATGAGGCTGTAAACTATAGATCTTGAAACAGTAAGTCCAAAAACCCTCGTGATTTCATGAACAGGCTTCCTTTCCAATTGAAGATGCTCGCAAAATCTTTATATTTTGTCACTAAAACGTCTTTCTTGATCGACCTAACCACTTTGTTTGCAATCACATTGTCACCTTTCGATAGAATTTCACAAATTCTATATATGCTGTATTTTATTTATTTAGCAATATCAGAGAGCTTAACTTTTTAAGCCTTTTAATGCCAAACGTTATCTATATCAGTTACAAAGAATTGAACATTCCAGTGTATTTTTCAACTATTGGCTTGAATAACGAGCAATGATGGCTACGTCATATGTACGGAACAATGCAGTTTGTTTTTATATATTAGGTTGTTCGGAAAGTAATTTCGTTTTTTCCTGACAAAGGATTTAATTGCATTTTTCGCACCCAATTTCATACTTAAACCGCAAAATCATTTTATGTTTTAAGAGCTGATATAGCAAGGCTTGAGTGTGAAAAAGTGCAGCTGATTCTTCGCAGTAGTTTTTGGATGGTGCCCTTTTAAATATGGAGAGCAATAAACAGCATTTTCGTCATTTTTTTCTTTTTTGCTATAAAAGGTAAAAATGCTGTTCAAGCCAGAAATAAATTAGCCAATATGTGTGGAGAAGATGTGTTAACAGTACATCAGTACCAGAACTGATTTGCAAAATTTTTCCTTCAAATGAGGAGGCCAAAAACCACCTCGATCAGTTTTTTTTACAGCAAAGACCAAAACTTTTATAAGCGTGTAATCATGTTACTACCAAAAATATGGCAAAAGGTATTAGACCAGAATGGCAATTTTATAATTTAATAAATAATTTATTCATTAAACGAAAATTTCTTTTCATTTTGACAAAAAAATACGAAATGACTCTCCGAACAACCCAATACAAGGATTATTAAAACTATCTTTTAACTATCGCTTAAGAATGAATTCAAAAATGTGACGTAAATTATTTCAGAAGAGTTATATTTTCGTGGATTCAGTGATTCCAGACAAAAATTGACTTTTTTTAACAAACTTGAATGGTATTAATTCCCAAAAAGTTTCTTTGTCTGTCCTCGTGCAAATGAACTCGATAATTGCAAAATATAAAGACAAGATTGGACAAAATTTGTCATCTAAAATGTACATTCACAAAATTTTGAATCAAATAAGTCAATCAGTTGGCTGTCTGTCGATCTATATATTTACATGAAAATAACCTAAAACAATATTAGCTTTGATAAATAAAATTTGGTATGTGATATTGTAACTATAATTGTAATCTGTAAAAATGAATGCTTGTCTGTATGTCTCTTTGCGGTGCCGTGCTGCTCATCCGATTGCGATAAAACTCTGAATACTTATTACTTGTATTTATGGGTTGGTTGTAGGCATAGTAAAATTTTGTAATCTATATAAATAAAAATGAATGTTTGTCTGTATGTCTCTTATGCGCAGCCGTACCGATCATCTGTTTGTGATGAAACTTTGAATACTTATTACTTGTACTTATTTTTTTTTTTCTGAAGATGGAAAAACAAAAAAATATTGCCAACCCTAAAGTCTTGAATAATAAAGTTTGAAAAACGGATTTAATATTATTTACGCTTCTCTTTTATACATCACTCAATTTCAAAGAATGCATTCATTTCCGATACGAAAATAAATATTATTCTTTCTATGATTCCTAATCAAACTAGACAGTTATTTCACATTCCAAACGATATTTCCAAAAATTTCTTCTGCTGCAGCAACGCGCTGGGTACCAGCTAGTAATACATATTTTCTCGTTTCTTTTTGAGTACCAAGGCTTCCATTAATCTCAAGCTATGTAGAATGTGAACGTCGCCCTGGTCCGTTGAATTATAGAAGCAGTTGCCGATAACATGTCGAGTTAAAATAGAAGGTTCTGTACTGTATTTATGTATAGTTTTATAGGTAGCTTATATATGTATATATGCTGCACTGCAGGTTTCAAGATCGAGAAAAAGTAAGTTAAAAGAATATAAACTGTTCACTTTTCAACATATATTCTGTAATGCCTAACTTGAATGCAGGAAACATAAACAAAACATTAACGAAAATCATATGCCTAATTTTTTAGAAAATGGACTCAAACGGGTTTTATTTTTTAGTACAGATACGAGAAAGCAACCCTAAGGTCAGTTAAGTAATCCTGAAACTTACAGTTTCCAGTTTTTGAAAAATCCATAATTGACATCCTTTGCAGACTGACGGAACAATGAGCAACGAGCAGAACGCTTCTCTTGTCTTGTCCCAACTTGTATTTTGCATACGACATGCAGAAGAATCGTAGTAGATGCTTGCTTCCAACGCCTTGTATTCCTCAAAACGCCTTTTATTCCTCGCCTTGTATTCCTAGTTTTCTTTTATCCGAGTTTACGATAAATATCGTCTGCATAATTCATGTCCAATCTTTATTAGAGAGTTAATAACTATCTTCTGATCGCTTCGAGAGATTTCCCTTTCCGCCAAATTTAGTTTCTGTGCCTATTGTGTTGTCATGAGTAGTTTTCAAATCCTTTCCAATTTCAACAGACTCATCCGGTTGCGGTGATATGCTGTCGTTTTTGCGTACCTTTCACGATAAGAGTTTCGGTGTTATTTTTTAATAGATTCCGAGTCATGTATGTGTTTTTGGAGATAAATTAACGCATTATGGCGTCAAAGAAGCTTTCTAATTTCTCCAAAAATTTTGGATATCGCAAAATTGTTAGGATAACCAATAACTTTTGATATCGCAAAATTGGTAGGATAACCACTAATTCTGGGTATCGCAAAATTGTTAGGATACCCAATAATTTTGGACATCGCAAAATCGTTAGAATAACCAATAATTTTGGTTATCGCAACGCCAGGAGAGCATTCTCTAATCAGTTATTACAGAAATCTTGGGCTCATCTGATTCTGGTTCAATAAGTTCCATTTGATAAAAATTTCCATGTCTTTCCTGCTTATGCGAGAGATTGATGTAAACTTGGTTCATCATCGTATAGTGCATATCCGTTTTATCTTTAAATATTTGTTTTTTTAAGAAAATATACTATGGTATCGAATTTGCCAAATGATTTTTACTGCTTTACACTTTTTAATGTAATGCCCTACTTTTAATCATTATTGCAAACATTTGATTTCATCATTATCATTAAAGCTTCAGAATTTGCAGGAGAACATATCCACAGAGATGTTTTTCAATATCTGACGATCATTAATTTTTAAAACTCTATTTAGATTTTATTACTCCTTCAAATTTTGTCTTGATTCAAAATTTTCATTCTGTTGATTTCTTGAGCAACTCCTTCCTCATAAATTTGTGAGCCAGGTGCTTTTAAAAACATTGAGAAAAATCAGATTAATGTTTTTATTCGACTCTTCCTTTTAAACTCTGTTGAGCCCATTTGAGCTATTTATCCTCTTCGAGGCGATTGACCTAAGCCTCTGGTGGCCAATCTCTGACCTTCTCATTCTCCTCTAAATTTGACCTCATGTTTTAGGAGCAGAAGGTTAAAACTTTGAGAAAACCTTCTCAAAATTCTTTGTATTCCTCCAAATATGCGTCCTACAATAACAACAATAAGAAAAGGCAAACACTTTAAAATATTAAATTTCGGGGAAAAAGCTGTCAATTTTCAACATCATGTGTTGTTGGGTTGTTGTTTACAATGGCACTTGTCACTGACAAGCCCACTGATCGTTGTACGCGATTTTAAACCTAAATTAGCGTCCGTTGTTTTTCAGTAACGCCAAGTGTACGACTTAGCTACTTCATACTTGCACAACCCCTTTTTACAGGGGGGGGGGGCACATTCACTCTACTCCCAGATACAACATAGAACAACAACCATGCCCGAACCGGGACGCCCAGAACACTAGTAAGACACTCTATCCCTAGATCACGACGCCGGCTAATATCATGTCTTTCAGTATTCTAAGATTTTCTGGCATCATTAGTACAGAGCTTAAGTCATTATTTTCAACTTTTGGATTCTTTCTTGAATCTGAGACTTCTATATACTCATTAAATAATAGAAAACAGCACCGATTCCTCTAAAGATCCATTTATTTTTTTTGAATTCCAAATCTTTCCCCAAAAGCAGACTTTGATTTTTATTGTTTCCCGAATTTCAAATAAAAATTTTAAGACATAAACAGATGCTTTTGTATTTTGAACTGGTGCAATCGAATTGAAAGTATTTCACATTGGAGGTGATAAGAAATGAAACAGATGCTTTTAAAAGTTCACAAGAAAGTTTAGTTCTGAGGCTTCTATATATTCATTATACAATGGAAAATAGTATCGATTCTTCCGAAGATCCATTTATTTTTTTGCATTCCAAATCTTTCTCCAAAATCTTAATTTTTATCGTTTCTCAAATTGCAAATAAAAATTAAAGGGCATAAACAGATGTTTTTGTATTTTGAACTGGTGCAATCGTATTGAAAGTTTACAAATCAGATTTCATTAAGATATCCCATTTATTTGCAAATGACAATTTTTTATGCCTTCTAATTCTATGAGCGTTGTTTTTCAATAGATTCAAGAAGTCACTGGCGAAAGCCTATCTGCAAGAGGCAACCAGTTTTACAAATCCAACTTTGGCCACAGGATTATACAGTGTGCCTCCAGTCTCAAGAACAATGACCAGCGAATCAAGTGCAGAGATAGACAGCAGTGTTCGGACTCCACCACTGCCCCTCAAACAGATGCTCCAGTCAACAAACTTGAAGCAATCCTCTTCACATGTAAAAAAAAATAAAGATAAAGCTTTGAAACGAATAAACCATGCATTATGTAAACTTAAATCTTTGACAGACGAAATCACGCTGGAGTATCGTAAGAAAGAGCCTGAAGACGAATTTACCCATTTCGGAAGAAACGTAGCATCACAATTACGAGCTTTGCCGATCACGGAAGCTCTTTTGGTGCAACGAGATATTCTTCATTTAATTCGGGAAAGTAGATTGAAGTTAATAAAACCGAGCAGAAATGTTGACCCTTCTGTATCACGTGTCACATCGCGTCCTTCATCTTTAGAGTCAAGATCGGATTTATTGTTCGAAGCTATTAAGAGCGTTGGAGGCTTAGAAGACACTTTATAGGAATAAGTGCTAACTGGTTCAAGAGCCGTTTTAACTTATGATATTTGAATGGCTCAGTAAATAATAATCTGCTTCAAGAATCGCTCGTTTTAACGTATGATATTTGGATGACTCAGTAAATAGCAATAATTTTAGTTGTGTTCCACCTGTTGTGATAAAAATATGAATAATAAAATACTTTATACAAATAATAGCACTGTAACGTTTTTCGTACGCTTATTTTATATTAAGTATATTTATTAACTTAATGATTCTTTTAATTCATTTTCTAGCTTTTCCAAACATTTTTTCATAATTCATTCATGGAATTTTCAATATTCTGTTATAAACTGTGATAGAATACAGAAAATTCTATCATAAACAGAAAATTCTTTGATAAACTGTGACAAAACATAGAAAATTCTGTGATAAACTGTGACAAAATACAGAAAATTCTGAGATAAACTGTGACACTATACAGAAAATTCTGTTATAAACTGTGACACAGTACAGAAAATTCTGTCATTCAAATTGTGACAGAAAATCGGATTCTTTCTTTTCTTTAAAATACTTGTATCTGGTAGTCCTTTCAACTTTCTTAACTTTTAAATAAAGGAAATTGCTCTGAGTCTCTGAAAATTAATTTTCCTATTTTCAAATGCTTACTGCATTTTATTGCATCATGATTTGTTAACATGTCACTTCGATGAAAAATATCATGCTTGACAATGAAAATAGATTAAAGAAATTATTAGTTGTAACTAACAATGATTGAATTTAAGATACCCTTAAAAAAATTTCTATTAGAATGAAATATATTTCTAATTTTTGCTAATAAAATTTTTAATCTTTATTTTGGAAACTTTCAGACTTAGGCGGAACGTACTTTATTTGAAACAGAAGTATGGGTTATTTGGATTCATCAAAGGAGAATTTAAACCTTAAGAGATTTAAACCTTAATCGTATATATTAGTGATTTGGAGAATAAATTATTATGAAACACGTTATTTTTTCTCGAAAATTACAATGTTAGATTATCAACACACAAAATTTTGAACATCAACTTCCTTTGATTTTAAAATTAGTTTTTGCATTTAAAAGATGAAAATTTTAGTTTTATAGTTATAAATTTTGGAAATATCACCGTAATATTATGAAATATGGAAATGGAACCAGAAAAAAATTGCTTACATCACATGTTAATTATTAAAAAAAATTTATATATCATATTTCATACTCGCATCGCTGTAATTATAGACAGATGTTGTAATATGTAACAAATTCTTCAGTCCTGTACTCTAAATTATCTTATTTTATTATTAAAATATTATTGTTATAAATTATCTTAAATTATTTTTTGTTGCTCTAAATTTACAATCTTATGGAAATTTTATTTTGCCATTATATGTCTTTTAGATTTAATCGTTTAAAAAAAAATCAAATTCCAAGATTTATAAGCAGTTATAAATTTATTTACCTCACATGTCTTTATCGTTTTTTACTTTTTACGTTCATTAATGAGATTTTTAGAAAGTGCTTTTAAAAGACTTTTAGATTTAAAACTTATTTTCTTAGTTCCAACATTTTCAAAGAAGTTGTAATTTGAATGATGATTTCAAGTATTAACTTGGATAATTTTTTTTTCAACATTAGAAATCTTGCTATCTTCAATATTTTAAATATTTTTTATTTATTTAATGAACGATTTCTATTTAACCAAGAATTTAACTGAATACGTTTGTTATTAAGGTTTAATATCCTTTTAAATTTAAATTCAAAGATTTATAAGCAATTATAAAATTATTTACTACACATTTCATTATCATTTTTTTACTCAGTTCATTAAAGAGTTTTTAGAAATTGCTTTTAAAAGGCTTTTAACTTTTATATTTTAAACTTATTTTCTTAGTTCCATCATTTTCTATGAAGTTGAATTTAGAAAGATGATTTTAAGTGTTATATTGAATAAATTTTGCTTTTTTCAACATTAGAAATCTTACCATTCTCAGTATTATATATATATTATTTAATGTAAGATTTTTATTTAATCGACAATTTAATTGAATATGTCCGTATTTCAATTATATTTTCAAAATTTACGAATAAATTTGTGTTTTTTGACATCATGAACAAATATATTAAAAATGTGTTGAATCAACTATATCGAATAATTAATTAGTTGGACTGATATTATTTAAATTGGTTGCGATTGATCTTTAAATAGTCTTAATTACTTACTATTCGTGTGTGATCATAAGTTAGAAATACTGGCAAAAGCTCAATAAAATTGTAGAATTTTTTATCAGCATTATTATGCATACTAGTTTAGAAATTTATTCAAATATTATTATGTATATTACCAGCATTAACGGTAAACCAGTTTTGTAAACTATAGGCATGATGTGATAGGTAAAGTGTTCAATAAAATGTGATTTCTATGTACTGATCCAATAATTGAACTATTTATTTTAAATAAATATGTTGATTTAGTAAGACTCAAGCGTTATTTCTTTGCTGTAACACAACACGATACCAGTAAAACTATTTCATAACGAGACAGATTATTAAATATTTTTTCCCTCTTTTCTTCGATAAATTATCCTCTAAGTTTTCGATTCAACACAAATTATATATTAATTATTCATTCCATTATCCAATCTATTTAAAAACAAAGAGCTGATTTTTAGTAAATTATTCAAACCGGTTATTAAAGATATACAATAATTGAGAAAAACCAGTGTTATTCACTTGGATATCTTTTATTTTATTTACCTAGAATTTTTATCGGATGATTTTATTTTCTGGTCCTCAAAATTTTTTTGATTAGACAGAAAATTTTATTATTTTTATTATTCTTTCGAATAAGCTGGAATTTCCCTTAAAAGAAAAAAAATCTGTCCGTCCTTTCAATGATTACTTATTTTGAAAAGCTTTTCTAATCGAATCTTAAAAGGTGCAGAAATTTCAAAATCAGTTGTAAATTTTTAAAACTTAGGACTTCCAAGACATTTTTAAATATTTTTTTTTTCCTACAATACATACTTTTGAATTCGGATTTTTTTTTAAAGCTGAGAATACCTGTAAAAATAAAGCTTTGTTAATAATTCATAATATTTTATCATTAAATTATGTTTTCTTTAATTTAGGATAAAGATTAATTTTAGCAACAGATCTATTCACTCATCACAGTATAAAATGTAATGCTTATAAATCTTGATTGATTTTCGATACTGATCGAGCATTCATGCTTTTGAGAATATGTGTGGTAATATCTATCTATTGGATTCGGATACATCACTTATAAAAAATATATTTAGTTTTAATAGACATTTATAATGAGGATTTATTTAAGAATGCATATGAGTGGAATATGTGTTGTGACATTAATGATGATTACATATATTTTCAAAAATATATAATTTATTAGAGATATACACCTCCCAAAATACTGCTGCATGATTAATTTTAAGTCGTAGATGGGTTCACCCATCAGTTGATTAGTACTTACATTGTGATGCTTATCGAATGCTAAAAGCTGATCGAATTATCAAGAGCATTCAAAATCAGTCCTGACAATATTATATAATGTTCTCTTTTTATTTCTGTAGAATAGGTATATAACTGATTCAGTGATGATAAAATAAGCAATATTAATGGGAATATATATGGGTGGAATGACAAAGGTTTGCTTTGGACTCATTTCAGATATGATTAAACAATATGTTGCACTTCTATTACATTCCTTCACAGTTTAAAAATGTTTTCATCTCTAATATTCAATCATTTGAAATGTTCAAAAAAAGTTTTTGATTGAAATATTTTTTATGGTAAAGATTATTTTTAATGGTAGTTTTTCTATCCATAATTGCCTTCTATATAATTTTTTAATATTCTTACTTTCAATTTTACTGTTCAATTTTGGCAATATACATAATGTTGATAAAATAATCGGAAATAAAATTCAGAAACATAAGCACCTTGTTTAGATGATTATATTTTTGATGAGTGATAAATGATAATGCATATAAAAGGCCTTTCCTTTTATTTGCCTATTTATTCTAATTGTCAGATTCGAAAGCCTTTTCTAAAACTTTTAATGCACAATAGTTTTCTTTCCTAAATGTGCTTATATTCTATAATAAAAATATTATAGAATATATGCATATTTCAGAATTAATTATGTTTAATTTCTAAACTTTTAGGTTCAAACTTCTTTAGTTGTAATAAATTCATCTACAAATTGAGTTCAAATTCCGATTGCCACTTAAGTTAAATTTGCCACTGGTATTTTTAAATAAAAATTTGTTTTATTTATTGAATATAATTTTTCATGACATTTCCAATTCAAGATTCTTCAAAATTAGTTAGTTTAGCGAGGGAAATACATAAAGGTTTGATGCGCATATGTAAAGCTTAAGATAGATATTTTTTAAAGCATTTCACAGAGTAGCATTATCCAAAATTTCCTCACAATTGTGGAAGTAATATACAATGATATATTATAAAATGCAGACAAAGCTAAACCAAAATTTATAATACTCTGCTGAAATTGTATTTTAATAAAAGGGAAAATTTTTAACATAAAGAAAAATTAGTAAAATAACGGAGAATTCCTCTATTTTGGAAAAGTACTGATAAATCTGTAGGCTAAAAGATCATTCATAATTCATTGATATAATTAAAAAATAATAAATTCGCGATATATTGAGTAATCTTGCACAGTACATCAATATGAAATCTGGCCTGCTGATGCATTTCTTCCGTGATCAGTAGATTCCCTACATAGAGATAATTCAACAATATATTATTTATGTCCAGACCATACACATAAATAAAAGTAACGTTAAATTGGTTCCCTTTTGGATCGAGACACACCTGATCATCTGTTGCATTATTCATACATTCATTCTCTAATGAAATATTGTTAGACAAGAGCGATGCACGATGATGACGGCATCTAGGCAGCGACATTCGTTCAACTGCTGATTCATCCGTTTACAGGTCAAAAAACTTCGTACCAATACGAACAAAATTAAATGAAGAATGAATGTGAATGAGGTTTCATTAGGCCTCAGATTTCGTCATCTTACCTTCTGTGAGGGAAAGCGAACTCAAGATACAGGTCCAAAACTCTTCAAGCCAGGCTATGTTAAGCCGCGTTCCGAAGACCCGTGGCCTTACGGATTTGGTTATAAATCTGCTAACTGATCCATTGTTGGATCACACACCCTCGCTTGTGGACGTCTGTCCGGAGCTTCCCGCAAAGTGGCGGTAAAATGAACAAACATCAAAGAACCAAGCAAAACCAAATGAGGGATGCAATCATAGTTTGCTGTTAAACGTATCTAATAGAAGGACGTGGAATGTACTAGTCGGGCACAGGTTGTGGGAATGTTTTATCCGATTTATTTGTTTATACTTTGGCTAGGGTATCGACATGAGGACCATTTGGCAACTGACTGTGGTGTGAATAAAACGGCAAAAGAGGCTGACGTGTTACATTTTCAACAATCATAACTTTGCCTGCACATACATTACAATGCAGCAAAATCTTTGCCTTGCCTTTTGAAGGATGCACAAAACGAATAGTGTCAAATCTAGTCAGAATTTGCTGTACCATGCAACAACAGATAAAAATGTTGTAGCAAACTAAATGTTCACATCTTATCCTGCTGTTTTCCTTTAATTCCCTCATGCGAATTATACCTTGAAAATTTGAGGTTCATAATAGTTAGAGTTTGCTTATGACTTAAAACGGATTCGCAGGAAACCTTCAAATAGTGAAAAACACGTTGAGAACAACGTATAAATAAGGGGAGAGAATCTTAAAGAATAGATCTCATTAAAAGGTATCCCCAGCAAGTACCGATTTATTTTAAAACATAAGTATGGTTTGGGGTAATTATAAGAAGAGTTTTCTCGTTTAAAAAGCATTCAGTTTTGTTTGTTTTACGAATTAACTGCTACTTATTAAGCATTTTATTCAAGATATTTAATTCATTCATATCAAATCATCAGTTACTATGCAATTTTTATAAATTCGTATTAAATGAGGGAGTTAAAACTAATTTAAAAAAAATTAAAAGTGCCATGAGAAAATTGTTAAATAACTCATACTTTAACCTAGATGATTTAAGATCAATGCAATGAAGGTTAAACTGTTTTATTATTCTTTCTTAAGTATCAGCAAGCGATACTGTGATCATATAAATCTATTTTTACAATTCTGACTGCAGTGAAGGTTTACTTTGATGAAAAATTAAATTGGTTAGATCGAGATGCAATCATAGTTTGCTGCTGAATGTATGTAATAGAAGGACGTGGAATGTATATTCAGAATATTAACCAGCCATATTTCAACTCCAGATAATTAGTACATTCTCACATTCGTTTCAATTCGACTTACAATTGCAATAAATGCATGCCTTAAAAATGCGCTTTCAAATTTCATCACAGTCAGAAATATCATAAAATAAAGTTAACTAAACAAGAAAATTTTTTTGAGAAAAAGGCATTATTGAAAGTTAAAACATTTTTAATTCGTAATAGAAACAAATACATAACATAATACACAATGTCAATTTTTTTTCAATAAAATGTTGATCATGTACAATAATTGAAAAATGAGTATATTACAACAATTGAAACAATTCAACTGTATTCTGAGATAGGAAATTGAACTTCCAGTCTAAATTATTAAACAGTTTCTAAAAAATGAAAGATAAAAAAAAATCAATTCCGAAAATAGTGTACAATCTGACCTACATTTATAACTACATTAAAAAAAAGAACTCATTTAAAGGGAACATATAAATATATTACAATTTTAGCTGCTCCAATATTCCATAATACACATAATCAAAACAATATCACATAATACTCAAAAAAGTAGTACAAGATGTTTTTTTACAAATATCCACACTTAGATAAATAAATGAAAAAAAGGGGGTATTTATTATTTACAAAATTCGATTACAACAAGATCATGAAGGGTAAGCTAAAATAAATAAATACATTGTAGCTTATGTGAACCAAAAGTGAAAAATACACCAATGTAAATGAGTAAGAGATAAAAACAATTAGTGTGCACAAATCTAAAGACAGGAAGAAGACACTTGCAATCTGGACATATTACTCGGAAGCTGACACACCTTTTCTCACAATATTTATTATTTATATAATTAATAATGAATAATTTTTCATTAAAGAGATTTATATTTTTAATAAACTTCTGTTTAGTGTCACTTCAAATCTTATAAAAACTGCCCTTAAAAAGAATCCTTATATTATCTGAAAAATAGACAAATCTGTGATAATCATACTGTTTGTTTTTGCCAATGCAGATTTGGTACACAGAAATTCATACAGTTAAATAAAAAAAAAAGCAGCACAAATGAATAAAACAGACACAAAAAAATGCGTAAAGAAAACTTGCAATCTCGACATATTATTCAGAAGTCGGTTGTTTTCGCAAAATATTTATTTTTAATATTGATAATGAATAATTCTTAGTAAATTCTGTACATAGTTATTTGTGTTTTTTCTTCAGTAAATAATCTCGTATTTTATTAAATTCCCGTAACATGCCCATCAAACCGTTCAGTGACCATAATGGCTACGGATACGGGGGTATGAGACGGCGATCTGTTCTGTGTGCACAATTAATATAATTCACAAGTCTATTAAAACTTTAGTATGTCTATTGTACGACTAGTACTCCAAACGCACATCAACACACCTATAATTTTACAACTACATGATTAAAGATTTTTCTATCACAGTTTCATTTACTACTTTGACGAAACACATAATTATTACTAAGGTTTGGCTATAGCAATGACTACGAAACTTAACGAATAATGGATTCTTTCAAAACTTGAATTCTTCGAAAAAAAATCGACAAATGAAAAGGTTTAAGAAACTATGAAACTGAAGTATTCTAAATAAATAAAAAAGGAATTCTTTTAGCATACTCAACAAACCAAAGATCATGCAATAATATTCAGAAATAACTGTTTTGATTTAATAATGGCGATAATTTATTTTTTCAGATTCATAGTTCACAAGCTTTAATTTATAACCATCCGGTAAACGACTGTCAATTTTTTCCTGAATACTTGACACATCAACGATTCTTCGTCCATCATGAAGAGAATTGAGTATATCCATTTCATCATCATTCAATTGAAAATCGAAAACCTGTTGAAATATTTTTAAAGGAAAATTGTGAAATGAAATAAGAATGAGCAGTAATCCTTTAAAGAATTTTTAACATTCCTTATCAAATCAAATCGAACATGAACATGTTTATATTTGTGAAAAATTAAAATATTTAGTCAGAGAAAAACTCTTCTAAACAATTATGATGAAATATATTTAAATCATGCATTTCAAAATTGTAATAGTGTAAGGCATTTTTCATTAATCAATTGTTCCAGATAGAATCCAAAACTGAAAACTTACCTCACAATTTTCTTTAACTCTTTTCACTTGTGTCGACTTGGGAATAGTCACAACGTTATTCTATAAAAATAAAAAACAAAAATCTATTCCCTTTTCCAATAATATTTTAACAAAATTTTACTATACATTAATATAATTTTAAACAGATATTAAATTTCAAAAAAAAAAAATGATAAAACAATCTTTCATTAATTTCCTTCGAAATAATCCCCTTGTCTTGAACTACACTTCTCCCAATAATTTTGTTGTCACTGTCAGAATCAATAATACTATGTCTTTTGGGGATGGTGCACAACATTCTGTATGTCTTCACTGTACTGATTTGAATTAACATCTAGCATTTTATACATACACAGTAAATACTGTCGAATAATCGGATGGCGATTATCCGGCTTCAGTACTAATTTTCTTTCATCGTAATAAAATTAAGCTTACATTGGCAATTTTGCCAAGGCATTGGAAGCGGACGTCTGCTGCGATTCTCTTACGAGTCGTGAACAAAATACAAAGTTGATACAGGAAAAGAGTAGCGTTCTGCTCGTTGTTGGTTGTTTCGTCAGTGTGCAACGGACCTTGATTGTCGCCGCAATTCTTGATTATAATTGTAAAGTATTCGTAAATTTTCATGGGATATGAGTTTTTTAATGATGATTTCAAAACAAGTGATAAACGAAGAAAAGTTGTAGTGAATATAGAGGAGAAATTAGGTATTACACAGCGAACTAGGCTCTAGTGAAATAGCAATACTCGGCAATTCTTTCTATGATGTAAAGGACTGCATTCGCATTCTACGTGGCTTCATAAATTGAGGACTTAGTGAGAGAAAATATGTACTATAACAGTTTCGGTATAAAAATTTTGTCTCCTGATATTAGAAGGCAAAGAAATGAGTTCACAGAATTCCGGCCTAACCTCCCGCCACATTAGACTGGATAGTTTGGAGTGTACTTTAAGTTATTTTTCCAAACCCAAAGCTTTTTCTTTAAACAAATTATAAGAGCCTGATTTTTTTAATGAACGTTAAAAATACTTCTTAAAAATGTGCATGGAAATAACTCTAGGATACGTTTAAAAAATTCCAAACAAAATGTAACGCATTTTTGAGGATTATTTAACGATAAAAATATAACCATCTGAGAATAACAGAAGAAAATCTATATCCAATTCTATATAGTATACGGCACAAGAAAAAAAAATGAACTAATATTTTGAAAAATTGAAAATTTTAAAAGATGGCCATTTCACTGCTATTTGTTACAATGAAATTAGATGACACCACTTGCTGGAATATGCGTTGCTTTGAATCTATAGAATATTTACCGTTTACCGATTCTAAGTAATTTTGGATGAAACGTATGCTAACGATTAATTTAGGACTTTTTTTTATGTGCACCTTCGATGAGAAAATAGTAAAGTGGTTAGCAAATGAGCAAAGCGAATTACTCAGAAATGGCAAATTTTTAGAATAACAAAAAGTTTAAAAAAATGAAAATGATAAGAATTTAAATTTTACAATATTAAGCTTTATTATAATACGATATTAAAATGTATAATACCTGTATGGACCATCTAATCAATACTTGGGCTGGTGTTCTGCCACAACGTTTAGCAACTCGAATAACAGCCTTTTCTCCTAAAAGCTTTCCTTTTCCAAGTGGGCAATAACCCTATGAAAGATATTGAATAATTTATGTAAACCGTAAAATATTAGTTTAAAATTGAAACATCAGATTGAAAAAAAATGGCTAAAATGAAAACAGTATTGAAACAAAAGCTATTTAAAAAACTTATGGAAAAATTCACTATTATATTAAACAATGAGCTGAATTAAGCACTGTAGGGACATAAGGAAATGTTGGTTCCGATCCTTAATCTTTTCCTAACTTCCAAAATCAAACATTTTTAAATGATTTTTATTTGTTATTTATACGAGCAGTTTTTAAGTAACAAATATGACAGATAAATGATAAAACATTTAACTGCAAGTTAGCTTCAAGAGCATTCCTCCCATGTATAAAAAAAATTATAAAATTTAAGTTAAAAAGGAATTTGAAACTACATGGTTTAAACATTACTTTATAGATTCTTGCGAATTAGTCAGCCCAGAAATCTACAAACGAATTTGGAAAAAAAAAAGAATCAAAAGAAAAATACTTCAAATTTAAACGATCTTTGATTAAAATATGAAAAAGTTCCAATACATACTGTAAATGAAATGAAAGCACAAAATGGAATTACCTCGAGAATATTGTAAGTCTCAAAATCTAAAAATTCTAATCTTGAGAGTTCCTTGGTAGTTACTTATTTTGCTTATTTGATAATCCAGGCTTGATTAAATAGGATAAAAAAATCTCAAATATCGGAATGGTATTTTACTGTAAAACAAATTGGTATGGTTTCAACAAAGGAGCATTCTGATAGTCAAGAGTTCATGCAAATAGCTTTCATTAAAAAATCGTGACAAGCACAAATTCTGCAACAAACTGAGAAAAAGAAAAGTAACCAACATAAAATTATATACATATAAAAACAACAACACCCGAATTGTTTCGAATGAACTTGTCTTTTTTGCTTTTTTCCCCCCTTTCAAGTTTTTCAAGAATTGATTTTTTTTATCTGATACTTTAACATTCTACAAATAGAAGTTAAGGTTATTTGTAATACACTTGTCATGGCTGGCATATGAATATTCCATTGCATTTCATGGTGTGATAATCATCTCAACAAATAAATGAAAGTTACAAATTATGAATGTTTAAGATAAATGAATTCTAGTAAGACAAAAACAAATTTTATTCAACAACTAATATTTTAAAATAAAGAAAAATTAAATTTCTGAAATTCTTACTTCTATTAAGTATAATAGATTATGTTTTTTATTGATTTTTGAAGATTGGAAAAATTAGTTTTGAATATCTATAAAATTACAAACAATGACTGAAGCAGAAAAGCAATCAGAACATATAATAATAGCCATGTATTTTAAGTTAGCATTAAGTCCCTTATTTATCGCCATATTCATTTTTTAATATAGCAGAATTGGTTGCTGAACATGATTTCAGTATGAAAAAGTATTTTTAAGTTGCATGTCCTAATTCATCAAAAATTTACTCAGTAATGTGCTAGAAGTAGGATATTATCAGAATGTACCAAATGTAAATTCGTTTCTTTTGAGATTTTGTATTTAATGAGCAGTATAAAAAAACACTAATTAAACTAAATATTTTTAAATGTTTGTATACACAACAGTTACTGACTTCTTTTAATTTAATACACATTTTAAATACCTCCATTTGAATCTTGTTTTCATGACAGAATTCCCTCAAATCAATAGGATTTTGAAAGGGATGGAATTCCACCTGATTTACATGAGGTGTTATGCTAGCAGTATCCATTAGTTTCTCAAGGTCCTCAATGCTGTAATTGCTAACACCAATTGCACGACATAAGCCTGAAATAAATAAAAAAATTATTTAAAAACAGAACATTTAAGTAAGACACATATACTACAAAAATAGATAATCGAAAAATTTCTCAATTTTATAAAGTAATTCTTAATACTATAATACAATTCACAATTTTACGATGCATTTCATATTTTTACTGGCTATTTATAGAAAGGTAATTCAAACAAAACGCCGAATCTTTTCTAAAATAATGCTCAAAATATGTTAAATCTGTTAAGAAATATTCACATTTCTTTTATCAAAAAATATGGAAAAGTCCATGTAGTTGAAAATAGAAACTCAAATTGGGCAAAAATTAAGCTAAAAGAAACGAAGGGTACCTTTGAGTACAATTTCGTTTACAGACCAGATAAGTTATGTAAAATTATGCGTGAAGGAATAAACACAATGCAAAAACAAACATAATCGGGCACAAAACAAAAATATATTTAACTATGGATATCCAAAGTAACAGTTACCAATCATGACACATGGTTTCCAAAATTAATGGATTGAGTTTCATGGATACAGGAAATTGTTAAATATTTCATGCACTGCGGTAAGAATCACATTTTTTGCGATAGTCATTGTTAGTTGCACTATGAAGCATGAAAATTTTTGGTGCTCCATTCACTATTGATTTTAAAAAAGCAGAAGATAACTTCGTGTGAGAGTTGCATAAATGCCACAAGATTCAAATGTACCGATTATATTGCAGAATTCATTGCACCCAAATTCTGGAAATAGTAACAATTTAATGTAATTCATCAATAACTATATTAGGCCCAATACCCAGGTTTTAGGATGCAGTATGCAGTTCTACAATTTACATTTAGACAAACACCTAGAATGTTCTGTATAATATTTAACGTTTCCGTTATCCTTATATGATAAAAAAAAAATGTGACAGCAGTCAAGAAAGATGATTCATCACTGTTTTCAAAATGGAAATATTCCGTACCTTAAAAAAAATTCTAAATAAAACTATGCTGAAGTGATATGTAATACAAGTATAATACAAGGCTACCTTTACAGATGGCAAGAACTTTTCAACAATAATGCCATGACTATAAATAAATTAGACTTTTGACACATAAAATTCTCAAATGAGTTAAAAAAAATAAGAATGTGTATTAGAGCTAAATGTAGAAACGATTGAAACCCATAAACACAGTATGAAAAATAAATTATTGACAATATAAAGAGACAAATTTGAAAAAAAGCCAGAGCATTTGTAAAAACTAAACCATTTTGTTGAAATTGAAAAACAGTCATTCAAGAACAAAGATATTATGTTGAGTTTCTCCTAAAAATAAATGAATAAAAAAAAGTTAAAACTGTTTGAATGAAAGTATTTCATCCAATGTCTCTTGAAGGCTATATAGTTACTAAAACTGCGTCTGAAGAAGCAGATTTAATAGACTATAGTTGGATAAGCCTTAGCAAAAAGTTAACATGTGTGCTGATTCACTACGACCTACTAGACACACTTCATATGTCATTGAGTTTATTAACCCAATGTGAGGAAATTGCTTTGAGAACATTGAGCTTCTTAGTTTAGGTTCAAGCTCCATTTTTCCTGCCAGTGGGAAAAGCTGGCAGAACGGCGAGTGAAGAATATTGAGTCAATCCTCAAAATGCTTCACGTATTTTATATAGTTTATCCAAAAGTTTTAATAAGTAGTTTAAAAAAGTCGCAAATGTATAAAATTTTATATCGAAACAAGACGTGTATGAAAGAACAGAAAGCAAAAACTGTTTATCTGTTGAAAAAAACTTTCCTTTTTTCTGATGTAATAATTAAGCATAACAAAAATATTGAAATACAAAACAAAAATGGAGTTACAATAGTGGTGTACAAGAGTAGATAACACAGAGCATTTTTGCTTTCCTTCTCCTGATCGTTACGCTACTGAACTAAGTTTTTTTTTTTTTTGACATTTTTCAAAAATTGATAATCTATTATAATTAGTTTTTTTCGGGGGGGGGGATCCGAAAGCAAGATTTAGTGGGCACACACAAAAACCATAACTAAAACTGATTTCTAAATGATAATAAAATGGCATAATATTTTATTTTGCTGCGAAGTTAATATTCCGAATACTAAAGAAACTTTCAACTGGAAAGTAAGCCTATGGGAAGATTTCTTAGGTTCTTTATCTGGAACACTATTTTAGTGATTAAATTTTAAGGGAAAATGTAACAGACGACATTTAACATACGCTAAAATTCAGTATAAGCATTTGTCAGACAAGTCACTAAAGACTCTTAAACATCGGAATTGTGCATGAAGTACATTGATAGTAGCTGGGTAATAGATATCTACAATATACAGTAAACGACCTATTTCCTTGAACTTTTTAGTGTGATTTTGCAGTAATTAAGTACACGTACGGCAAATAACAGAAGTAGACCCCGTGCTTTTAACAAGAACAGCAAGATCCATTCCTCTATCATTGCTTGAAAACCTTTGTATTCTAGTCATACAAACACTGATTACAAGAGGAAGAGCTCTTTCATTTTCCTCCTTCCAATTTATAGCACTTCTCATTGTAACGATTTAAAAGAAAAGAAAAACAGCGAAAGATATCCCTTTTAAATATATCATTATGTAATGAATAGAAAGGAGAAACGGTGGATCGCCATCCACACCTCATAGCTTGAAGTAATAATCTCGGAAGCGAAACAATTATTCAATTTTATCATCTGCAATAAATCTAAAAAGTGGACAGACTTTGCTATGTATCTTCCTTCAAGAAACCTCGTGGTTCACACTTTGCTTAGTGTAAAATTGGAATCTGTTGTAAAGATCTATACAATGATTCCTCCTTCCCTTACTACACACTGTGTCCAAGGAATCGGAAAATTGAAACACTCCAAATAGCAATGAGATTTTGTGTCCAATTCAGAATATTTTTGAAAAGATCTATGAGGAAGTTTCTAAAACTATAAAAAAGTTTCTTACAAAAATAATTAGGGCTTTATGCACTGTTGGAAAGTAAAGTTGGTTTAACGACTTTTTAAATACTTTTTTAAAACTAGAAATGTGTCTCTTAAGACCAGTATCTTAAGAGACAGCAAGTGAATGATACGAAAAAGCACCTAGGTGAAAATTGAACAAGATTGGATTTTCCATCTACTTTAATTTATATGAATATACTAGCTGTAACCAACCACACGTTGCTACGGCTAAGTCTGATTAAATGGGCAAGCAAGAAAAAGGGAAGGCGAATGTTTCAATTATGATTAATTTTACAATGCTTATAGGTATACAAGTTTTGTTTTATTTGTCTGTGCACATATAGAGATTGTCTGGCTTATCAAATCCAGAATACTGAACATGAAGTTGTTCATGCATGAAGATTCCATCTCTAGATCTAAGCGATACAATTTTAAAAGTTTTGCCAAGAGCTTTGTTGACGGTGATTGAAAACGTCATTAGGATTGGGAAATGCAATCTCATAAATTGAAATGGCATATCAGTTGGAATTGCAGGAATGCGAAGTAAGGACAACTTTATCACTATCTTCACCAAGACTTAATCAACGACGTTAGCAGTTCATTTTTTATAGCAAGCCACGGTCGTTGCAAAGCTTTGACTCATAACTTGCATGCCTCTTTTCTATTGCAGTAGGTGCGAAGGCATTGTTAGCAAAACGAATGAATTCAAAAATTCTGTTGAATAATTAACAACTTCGTCTTCCACAATACTGTCGATGGACTTGCATGAGATAGCCTCGATTTGAAGGTTATTGTTAAATTCAAAAATATCTTACTCAGCCAACCGTAATTCTTGTAACTGATTTGAATATTGGGAAATAATTCTTTCACGATGCCACTGAAATATAGAAGTTATGAGACAACGAAATTCGTCAAGATGTCAAATCACCTGGCAACATCCCGTTCCCAATTTCTGGCAAGTGATATAAGGACATTCCATTTAAACAATCATTTTGCAATTGGACACACATATTTGCAGTGCATTATAGCGTCTTTAACGTCGCCTCAAAGTAGAGTATTTCAGGCAAGCAATTAATTTAGCCATTGGTGTCAAGGAATTGCATGCAATGTTTACAAGAAATAATAATGCGTTTCGAAATCATTTGGTATTTTTACGCAAATTTTGCCATGACCGAAGAGCTTCGGGAGAATTTTCATACATTATTGTGCATTATCGAAAACAAATTTTAATTTCTGCGATACTTTTCCCAGACCAGTTGCTTTGGAAATGTTAAATGCCGGAGTTTCAATGAATTGCATGTTTAATGTAAATTTCAAAGTGGAATGGGTAGCTCTTTCAACTGGTAGCTTTTCGACATTCTGATAGCAATGTTGCAGATATTCCGGACTCAGGAGCTAAGGCTATATCATTTTGGAATGCCCTTATAACTAGAATTAATCTAATTAGGAATGTTTCACCAGTTTCCCCTTTCGCAACTAAAAAGAAAGTCTTCTCCGCCTCCGATATTCATATTACTCGATCGCATTTTTTTTTTTTTTTTTTGCTCAAGCGTTTAGTTAGGAATATTTGATTACAGATACGACAAAAGATTACCCGTGTTGTATTTGTCTAATACAAACTTTTCATCGAAAGAAGCGGCATCAGATTGGTTCAGAAAAGAAATATCACGCGAAATAATTATATCAAAATGGAAATAAATCAAATTAGTATAAATTCAATTTAACAATGCAATCAGAGACACCGAAATGAAATCACAAAAATAATTAATCTAACTAATATTGTCTTTACCTCCAAAAGATGGTGCGGTGCCTGTTAAAACAGCGGTCTCCATTTAATTCTATTTTCAAATACATATTTTTACCTCTTCCAAGAGTGACAACCATACAAGTATATAAAACCCACCTGTATTCAAATGCAATAAAGTAGTCGGTGAAGAGCTTTTGGATATTACCAATTTTGAACAAACGCCTATTTATATTATTTATATGGATTTAGACTTAAAACTGTACATTTTATTCAAAAACGAAAAATCAGTTCTTGAATTCGAATTAGCCTGTCTTTATTTTTTAAATACTTAGATTTTTTTCGAGACTTGCTTTACTTTATTAAAAACTGGAATGATTTCAAAAACAAGCATTTTTTCGAAAAGTAAGAAACATCGATCCCCCTCCCTCAAAACATTTTATATGAATATTCTGTCCACGATATTTTATATTAATCATCGCTTTATCACTACTAAAAGAAGCATTTTGAATTAGATATTTTGTGGTGAAATAATTGGTGGATGGGAAAAAAGTGATTAGATTAAAAGTAACTTAAAAAGGTAATTATGTAACATTAGAAACACAAAGATAATAAATATTCTGAACATTTTATTAAGGAACATATAAAGAAAAATTTTAAACTTCTAATTTACAAATAAGTAAAAATTCACAATTCATTTGATTCCGATTATTCAGTAACAGTTTACACAATCAAAATTCATAGGTGAGAAACATTTACAAACTAAAAACATGTAAAAGAAATCTGAATTTTTCTAGAAAAACTAAATTTATTTATAAAAATACCTTCATCATATAACATTTCCAACTCTCGCCATGTTTCTTCCAAAGTTTTTTCTTTATGCATAAAATTTGAAGGACATAAAGGCCAGTGCATCATAAAGAGATCTAAAGGGAAAAAATATTCACAAAAAATTGCAAAAGTCAAATCTAAATTTTGAAAATTCATAAATAAAGCAACAAATTAGCAATTATTTAGTAATTTCTACATAGTAAATAATTAATTTTCAGATTTTATTCTTTTATTCATTTCTTAATTTAAAAAAAAGGTTTTTAAAAAAATAAACAAATTTTTTTATATTAATGATCTTATATTATCAGATTTCGGAGAAAACTAAGACACAGTGTTATGTTGCCGATATTGAAAAATGTAAAGGGGTAAAAAAAAAAGAGTGTAGAATCATTTTAATCAGAATATTTTATTAATATTTATCACACAGTATTATATTTTTTATTCACTGTTCATTTTTCATCTACATATTATCACAAGTAAATGTATATTTATGACCATGAAAGTTTTCTTAAGAAAATTGAATCAAATAGAAAATGAAGATATGCTAATTTAGGCGATAGATTTAGGAAAGTGGCAACCAGTCGATTCAGAAATGAACAATTATTCATCAAGATATCACAGTTTCCTTTATTAAAAGTTCCTTTAATCATAAATATGCAAATAATTTTAACACCTTAAACTGTTAAATTTTTTATGAAATTTACTGCTTCTGAAACATGCTTCATAATCAGTATGTTAGACAAGATTCCTAATTATTTTATCAAGAGAAAATTTTATGATGATTCAGCAGATAAAAATATCACAACCTCTCCTTCCCAATACACACTTCCATTTTTACCCAATTAGTTCAATAATGTTTGCCCAAAAATGAGTATCAGATAATGAAATAAATGACTTGCACTTTTCATTTTTTATATGAGATAATTCATAATTTATTTCTTATAAAAACTTTAATCTGATGAATATTATTTTAGAAAAATATCCAGGAAGTTTTTTTAAACAGTAGTTTATGCAAAAAAGGAAAAGTAAACGTTCAATAAACCGAACACTCTATCGGGGTATCTAAAATTAACGACGAAACCCAATCAACCAATGAGAGAAAGAAGACAGAGCAACTCTAGGGGAATAAAGGTAAACAACGGATACGAGGGAGGGGGAGGTGTCATTAAAATGAGGCTGGTTTGACAGCAATCTAGTGCCTCTAAATTAAATGGGAGAAAGGGCTGCTTTTGGTTTTCAAATAAATTACTCCTTTGTCTGCACAGTGGATTTTCATGAATTGCTCTCTTGAACAATTCATTTTCTAAGCTCTTTTTCATAGATCAGTGAAATCTGAAGAGTGAAAAAGTTAGCAAAGAGCACCAAGATCTCCAAGTGTAAAAAGCAATCAAATTAAATGAAAAACAAAAATGGAATTTCAAAAAATAATTCCACAGTATGCATGATAATTTAAAACGTTGCTTTGTTCAATGGAAGATATTGACTGATCTAGAGCAGAAAATTACAATAAAATAACTCTTTGATAATGCAAAAGACAACAATTAAAATGGAGTAAAAATGAAGTCCATTGCAAATTTATCAATTTTTAAACTAAACAGAAAATATTCTGCAACACTTAAGAAGCTTAATTAAAGAAATTTAAGATTAAAAAATGCAAAAAATTTCATAAAAAGACTGACTTATGGTCATACATAAAAATAAATATTCATACACATTACATGAACAACAACAACACACAAACACACACAAAAAACAACTTCATTTTTGCACAAAATATAGTCATTTTCAAAAGAGATACCTAAATAATCAACTCCCAATCTCTTCATGGATCCTTGAAATGCTTTGCGGGTCGTAGATTTTCCATAGTCTGTGCACCAAAGCTTAGATGTTAAAAAAATTTCCTCTCGAGGAACACCACTTAGCTGAAAACATTTGTCAGGTTATTATTGACACAAAATTATTTATAAAAATTAGATAAGCAATTTATATTCAGTGCAAACAAATTTCGAATATTACAGCAAAGAGCAGTAGAACAAGTTATTTTCTCTAATGAAATAGATATTAAATATATCTAATTAAAAATCCTACATTTTATATTATATATTTTAACATTAAAATCAATAATTTATGTTATATTATATGCAAAATAATTATATCAATTGCTTATATTTCAGTATCAGCAAAAATTTAGGTCAAAATCTTTTTGAATCATTTTAATGAAATTTAACACATCAATATTCTTTTCAAAAAATTCCATATGAATATACAACTCATTTCCAGAAAGAGCTAATAGATTAAGCTATTAATTTAAGTTTTGTATTTTATCAATAACTGATCACATATTTATCGAATAACTTAACACATTGTTGAAAGGAGGCACGAGTTGGAATCGCGTTACTTGACTGTTTTTATGATGACAGATGTGAAATCGTGATTTTTGACAATTCCTGCAATAACTTGCAACAAAAGTTAATGTTTCATGTTCTGTAATGATAAATAATAATATATATGCGGGGAAGCGCAACAACCAGCATTAATACGCGACATTTATTAATAAAGGGGCATTATTGAACTAACATAAAACACAAAAAGATACAACAGCGAGAGCGGTAAATCTCACTGTCAAACTGTCATCTGGCACTTCAGACGCGAAAGCAGCATGCGATCAAAGACTCAATATGGTGAAATACAGGATATGAGAACTGTTAGCAGCTACTAACACATCAGCCATCATGGAAGGACATTCGCCTTAAGTTATACAGTACACGGATGTAAATGTTATAAAAAAACAGTAAATAACAGTTCCCGTGTGCTTTTTTACTGCTAAATGGCCTCGTTCAAGACATGATTTAATGATGTTGGCCTGCATATCGGCTGATGCTACAAGTAAATCTATTATGTCTATGTTTTTATTATACTATTTGTGAGAAATAAAGCAATTAGAATATTCTTATCTCAAAACTATTTGCTGTCAAAAATTTCAAGACCTGTGCAAATGCTTGTTCATAAATCCATAAAAGAAAAAGTATATTAACAATTTTTTTGAATAACTCAAATATTTTTTCACATATTAAGAATAATTTAACCATGATAGATTAATGCAGACGTGAATTAATAAATTTCTTTAAACATCTCAATCGCATACCTTAACTTGTCAAGGTTCCTTAATTGGATATCCTTAACAAATGCTTTCATATCATTTAGTTCAATCGTGCTTGTCCTTAACATCCGTTTTTTTTTGTTAATGTTCCCAATAAATTTTTAAAGAAAAATGCACTCATTATCTTTAGATTTTCATTGCAATAATGCGAAAAAAAATTACAACCCAAAATTTTTTAAAATTTTCCACTTTAGAAACCTGAGTTAAAATGGATAGACAAATTTCGAAGAGAAAATCCTAAATTATAGGTAGACATATGTGACATACTATACATATGTGAATTGTACTTATTTAGGTCTTACAACAATAATCATAATACATTCTTATAAATAGTTTATTATCAATTTCAAAAAATAAATATTATCTTAAAATTACAATTAAATTTATTATTAACTGACCTAATTTCACAACAAATTTAAATTAAGACTTATAATTAATAATATGAGCAAAGCAAATGATTCCAAAACATTGAAAGTTAGACAAGGTTTGAAAATTAATAAATGTCCATTAAATTTAATTAAAATTCTTAAATGCAAATCAAATTAAATTAAGGAGAACATAAATATAATCATTTCAACCAAAATTTCTTTATTTCGTTTTCATTACCATTACAAGGAGTTTCGCGCAATGCACAGCAGATTCCGAATTTGAATTGTAGCCATCATTTCACATTTATTTTGTCAACATGTATAGATTTCTCAATATTTAAAAGTAAAAATCGTTCACGAATTCATCCTTTAATTCAGCCGAGAGAATCTGATGATTTTCAGTACAATAGTACAATTGCATTTTCAATAAAATCTGACTCTGCCAACTTTAAAGAATTTTTTAACTGAGCAATTTTGTCTAGCAGGATCATAATAAAAGTATAACTTAATAGCAAGGCAATTTCATTAACATAAACTAATTTCTAATTTTTTGAACAATTTTGCAATTTACAAGACACAATTACTGTCAATTGACAAACGAATAAAATGCTTTTACACCTTTGTGGAATTTCCTGTACATCATTAGTTATAATACTAAAAACCTTGAAGGAGGAAAAAACTATAAATGCTTTAGAAGAAAGTATCCAGTCAAGGAAATTACTGACATTTACACGAAAAAAGACACTATTGAAGAATGAGATACAACTGACTCTTGTATTTTCAAATAAGTATGTTGACAAATACAGAAAATTCTGTTTAACTTACGAATGACAACAATTAAGTTGATTGAAAATAAAAGCAATTCTAGATGCACACAAGATAATAAGATCAATAAAAAAGGCAATTATAAAAAGCTTTTACTTTACATACATAAATAATTTTAACTACTTAATGTTAAAAAAATGAAAATTGTCACATTTTTTAAAAAAAATTAAGAAATTATACTGGTTTTATAAAGAAATAGTATTAATGAAAATATTATTTTACAACAAACACACAAAATCTTCCTTAAGAATTTTATTTAAATAGTGGCAAAGGTTAAGCATGGCTAATTGTAACTATAAACTTACATGTATAGCACTCTGCAAGAATTCTTCACAACCATATCGTTTAGCTGTATCAATAAGCCTATAGTTACAATCTTTCAAAGCATAAACAACAGCCTCCTGAGAATAGCCACCACTATGAGAAGTGCCTACATGAATCAAAACAGAATTATATTAGTACACTATTTACATAAATCCAAGAACAATTCAAAAAGTTTATTCATTTTAACATCAAGGCATTTTAAAGAAACTTCATTCAAAAGATGCTATCAAAAAGAAAACATTGGCTATCTCAAAGAAATGATACTCAGGTTCGTCCATTGTATATGAATTGTAAATTATTGAATAATTTATTTATTATTTATGAATTGTAAATTTAGAAAATACAAGATGAACTCCAATTACAATAAACGGAATAAGTAAAATAAGAGCACAAATATTACTTTTAAATATCAAAAAAGTGTTTCCACACAAAACTGAGATTTAAATGGGTGTTAAAATAAGAAATTCTAGTTAAATGGGTCTTCCCGACCAAGCGTACCCAACATGAGTCATGCGGGTACGACTGAATCTTAAGTCAACTTGAATCTTAAGAATAAGAATACCTTTTTTTGCGCCATATCGCAGATCATAATAAATTCAAAAACTATTGCGCAACCTTTTGTTTATAGCATCGGGTCCGATCGGCTAACATTCCCCTGATGTGTATGTGTTCTTTTCTCGCTTTAAACTATCATTCTTTGAAAACTAATCACAGGGGTTTCGAAAATAATAGTTTCTTTTTCATTACTTCAGTAGCTGAATTTGTTGATTTTTATCACTTTAACTCTTTTACCATGCTTTATTTTGCACTAATTAAAAGTGATATATTTTTCTTCTTTAAGTAAAAAGTTTTAATTCTTTTATTTACATAAATGTCTTTAATTTTACACTGTATTTTCTAATACTTTCTATCATCATCTCAAACAGATAAAAAAACTCATGGATTATAAAAGAATCTTTTTGTTGTTGTTGACATATCATTAATGAAAATTGCCCTATATTGTAAACACGCCTTACAAAAATTTATTTGTAAAATTTAGACTGATTGTACTGTAAAACGGTAATTGTAAAATAAGGTAAACTGAAGTAATATTTGATTAACACCTAAACAGAACAATGCAAACTACTGTTTAATCACATGTTTAACACAGTGTTTTTGCTTGTAACTACCACAGAAACAAAAATAAATAATTTCTGGAATCGTAAATGTGTCGACTTCAATACATAATTGGAAATTTTTACCAAAACGGTAATTTTCAGGTATATGCTCACTGCAAGTTATTAATAAATGTTGGCATTCATAATTTCTATTTGTAAAGATAGCATTTCTTTAATATTTTCTTATTTTTACAATACCCACAATTTTTTTTAAAATTAAGTTACTTAAAACATTTATGAAATCTTATTATATAACATTTTCAATAAAACAATTTTAGTTTAACTATTTCATTGACAATGAGGTTTCAATGTTGTTCACAGTATAACATAATTTTAGTATTTATAGTAAAAGAAGTCACTGCCTATTAAAAATAATAAAGAACTTTACTTGCATCAAAAAATTGCACAGTTATTAATCGGCCAATAACTATTTCAATCTTGTACTTCAGAGAGAAAAAAAACAGTAAACTTGCATCCAAGCACATGCAACACATTCAAGATTACTGCATTATATTTTATCTCATATTTTAATCAGTTTAAATGAGCTTAATAACAATTTAATATCAGTTAAAATTTTCATATAAGTTTTAATAAAATAAAATCAATATCTCCTAATCCATTCCAAAAATTTCTTACCTAATCCAAAAATAGGCATCTTCACATAGTTAGAAAGTTCTACCTTTCTTGGGCCAAAGTTTCCTTTGGATGTTGTGACAGGCATCTCACTAATGATAAATGTCGGTATATCCCTAAAATAAAAGTTAAAATTAATAGACATCATGGGCTTAAAATATATAATTTTTTTTTTACAGTTTAACTTTTATTGCTTCCTACATTAATACATATTATAAAAGAAAAAGTACTCGGCAGCATGCGAAATTCAAGGTTTTAGCGATACTGCTTCTAGACATTGTTCTCGAAAATTTGAGGGGTCTACTCATATTAAAACCAACGGATAACACGAGCCTACCGATACTAACAATTTTTAAAGAAATTCCGTTACTGAACTGCTCTTTCACTGTATTACCAAAATACATTTTATAAAAGCCAAGACTTTGCGCTTTACATTTCTAACACCAAGAAATACATTTTTAAAAGAATACACATATCTAATATATCAAAATAAATATTTGTTTGTTCGTATGAATATTTGTTGCCATACCGTTCATCCTATTTCGATAAAACATTACCAAGTTATTGATTGATTGCACTTAATATTTTTTTTCGGCGACGGCAACGCGCCGGGTAACAACTAATACATATAAATTTAGCGCCAAGATTTATTTATGTATGAATGAGCGCAATGAACCAAATACTCGTAGCAAAAATTACGGAAAAAACATTTATGTGACTTAATGGCTCATAATATCTTTCAAGAACAATAAAACTACATATAAATCGGTAAAAATGAAACAAAGAAAGGAAAAAATAAACAGATAAAATTTGAGACAGAAAAAATGCCTCGTGCCAGTTTCAAACATTTTTTTTTTTAAATCCTTTTCCTTATCTTACAATTATAAAAACAGACTTCGGCCGCGATATGAAATATTACTCAGCCGATTTTAAGAGAAAACTTATGATGAATAAAACGCTTCCACAATTCTACAACAAAATTACTAAGTAACCGATAGTTACGTTTAATTTGAATAATTTGCATTGAATTGTAATCAATTTTAACCGTTCGTAACAACTTGATTGATTGATCATCATTTAGACATTCGTAGTTAACGGCAATGGATTTGCCGAGACAAAATGTTTCCCTTAAGGTCTTATCACACGGTGAAATTTCGTCAGCACTTTTCTGTTTCTACCCTCAAAAACCGGTCAAGCAAGTTTCATATTCGACAACTTTTTCTAAGCAGCTAGAAAATGCCGTCGGAAATATTGTCCGCAAACGAAATTCAGCCAATCATGTAAAACTTTAAAGTGACGTCACTTTCGTTGTCGTTTGCTGACGGAAAGTGCCGACAATATTTTGCCGTGTGATAAGGCCTTTACAGAATGAAAACGGTTTTCCTTTATACCTGATTTAACAGCATTTTTTTAACGTATATCCGGTCTCTTATAATTGTTTTAAATATCGTTTAATATTTAATTCGTTGAAAGATCTTTCAAAACCAGTTCAGATAAGAATTTCTTAAAGTTCTGTTACCTTATTTTCCCCTAAAAAGCAGTATTAAAATTTTCATCGTTTCATAGTTTTCCATGTTCCATAGTTAAATTCATCCAATTAAGTATATGGATACAAATCTCTTCCTGATACTTACATATATTTTCATTAGAACTTTTAATTCAGCGATTCATTCATGTTCATACAATGTCCAGAAAAAGGGTACGGTTTTTGAAATGCATTAGTAAACAAATTACTTTGGGTAATTTTTATAAGAGATTAATCACCGAAACTATGATTTTTTTTCCTTCCACTACACAGCTTTTACTCCAGAAGCTGTCAATCATCGAAAAATTGTAGCACATCATGAGACAAAGTTCTCGTTTCCAGCAATAGAATGGAACACGGGAGGTATAAAATAGTATGCGACAGTGCTCATGGAATGGCTGACAGTCATGAATTACTATATGCTCCAGTTTTGTTAGTATTATGACATTTTGTCAAACGCGTCGCAAATTTCAAGTGGCCTCACTGGAAGAAACGGCACAGTTAAGGCCTTATCACACGGCGAATGATCATCAGCACTTTCCGTTAGCTATTTTCTATTTCTACTCTCAGAACCGGTCAAGCAAGTTTTTCATAATCGACAACTTTTTCTAACCACCTAGAAGATGCCGACGATAGCGATGGAGATATTGTCCGCAAGCGAAATTCAACCAATCACGTGAAACTTTGAAGTGACGTCACGATGACGCCATTTTTTGTTGACGGAAAGAGCCGACGATATTTCGCCGTGTAATAAAGCCTTTAAGGTATCCGAACACGTTCAGAGCACTTTTTTTAAAAACATGTAGACATACTTTGGCCATATTTCTTGGTATAAGACTATTCGAAATTAGCAATAGAATGTTAATGTTTAAAATAAATATTAAAACTTTTTGAAAATTGGCATTTAATGACCTAAATTTAAAATTTCAAATTGGCTACACCAAAAACTCTTATTCCCATCATAACAAAACTGAAACCAAAATAAACTACACTGTCTTCTCTAGGGAATGAATGACAATCGTACGGTTCCAATAATAAATTTGCAACCAATTGAAGATTTATCATGAATTTTTCAGTAAATTTATGGCATTCTTATTCAAACAATAGGCAGCAAATTAAAAACAATCGATCTAAATTCTTTTAGTTCATTCCCTAGAAAAAAAAAATAAAGACAAAGTCCATAATATTCATAGTAATATGATCATTATACACGGATGGAAAAAAAAATCCCAACACTAGGAAGGAGCTGTGCTAGATAAACGAAATTTGGTAGGCGTGTTTATACATCTGAAAGATGACGTCGATTCAAATTTCGAGCTACACGCGTAAGTGTGGCGCTAGTAGCGACGCTATGAACATACAAATGAGATTTGCCTTAAATAAGCGCTGTAAGGTTCGTGATCGTTATTTACAGTTGAGATTTGACGTAGTGCGTTAATGTTAGTCAAGGATGCCTCTGAGAAGACGAAGAAACCATTATCAACAGCTCACTGAGTTTGAACGAGGTCGTGTTGTAGGGCTACGAGAAGGTGGGTTTTCTTTCCGCGATATTGCTGAAAGACTTGGCAGGAATGTATCCACTGTGCATGAGTATTGGCGGCAGTGGTCAAGGGAAGGTACTGCCTCAAGAAGACCAGGTTCCGGGCGGCCACGTGGTAGTACTGAGAAAGAAGACCGTCGTATTCGGCGTATGGCTGTGGCTAATCGTACTGCGTCTGCAGCTGAAATTCGAGCTGCAGTTGGCACCACAATGACACAACGAACTGTTACAAATCGGTTACTTCAAGGACAGCTCCGAGCCAGACGCCCTGTACAGTGCATTCCACTGACTCCAAACCACTGCCGTTTGCGACGTGAGTGGTGTCAAGCTAGAGCTCATTGGAGGACGGAGTGGAGATCTGTTGTGTTTTTTGATGAAAGCCGGTTCTGCCTTGGTCGCAATGATAGCCGTTTGTTGGTTAGAAGGAGGCCAGGTGAACGCCTGCTAGTGACCTGTCTGCGGCCTAGACACACAGGGCCTACTCCTGGAGATATGGTTTGGGGAGCAATTTCGTAAGACAGCAGGAGTACTCTCGTGGTTATCCCACGCACCCTGACTGCAAATTTGTACATCAGTCCAGTGATACAACCTGTTGTGCTGCCATTCATGAAGAGCATTCAAGGGGGTGTTTTCCAACAGGATACCGCTCTCCCTCATACCGCTTTTGTAACCCAATATGCTCTACAGATTGTCGACATGTTGCCTTGGCCTGCTAGATCACCAGATCTTCCTCCGATCGAGCACTTATGGGACATCATTGGACGACAACTCCAGCGTCATCCACAACCAGCATTAACCGTCCCTGCATTGATCGCCCAAGTGCAACAGGCATGGAACTCCATCCCACAAACTGATATCCGACACCTGTACGATACAATGCATGCACGTTTGCATGCTTGCATTCAAAATTCTGGCGGTTACACCGGTTACTAATGTACCAACATTTCACATTTGAAATGGCTCTTCTCGGCAATGGCTCTACCTGTGATCTTGAAACATTAATCAATTAAATATGTTACCTAGACAAATGTATTCCTAGAATTTCATTACTGTACAGTAATTTTTTCTTATTGTTAGGATTTTTTTTCCATCAGTGTATTTTGAAAAAAAAATGCATTTAAAGTATACAGTAACTAGTTTTAATAATAAATTATGGGTGTGCATATATAGCTTATACCTTCTAGCTACTAATTTTTAATCATTTTCCTTTTTTTATTCATTTAAATATTTTTTTCTGGAATTTTATTTTATTTGGAAGTGAATGCTGCTTAGATTCATTTGTTCTGTTTTTGTTGAGCTCATCAAATGTTCTCACTGCCTTTGCACTGGGATACACTCCTAATAACCTTAAGGATATTCAGTAATCCTATAAAACCTTCGTTAAAATGTATTACAGATATAAATACCCCTCATCTGAGGATTCAGAGCTCAACAAAGACATCTTTAGGTACAAATTTCCACAAAACAGCGTTAAAACTCTCAGTGGCATGTCGTGTTTTTCTGAGCCATTTTCCTTGTTTAAAACTAAATCTGCGTTCATACAAATTTTTAACATGTTTTTGGCTTTTTAAATCGGTACCTCCGGTTATTTAAATGTTCATTTCCAGTTTACCGGTCATTACAAAAATATTAATATGTTGACTTCTAATTAATGTAGAGTCCAAAGTAAACCTGTTTCGGATAGCTCAAAGATTGGTCTATCCAATAAAATAACTGTTGGAAAATGTCATTTTTGAAAAATCGACGTTTTCAACGTGTTCAGATACGTTAAGGTTCGGCGTATACAAAATACCATAAGGTGACTAATCCATACTGTACCCAGGATTCGCGACCAATGCAACGTAGAGATTATCAACATTTTTTTTTTTTAAAAATAATGAAACACTGACTAATCCAATGAGATTAACACATCATTTTACACAAACTAGGCTAATCTGGATATCTCATTAAAAACATTACTTGAACGTACTGACTTGAACTGAGCAAGATTTGAACTAATTGATTTTACAATAATCGGTCCAATGATAGTTCTGTTATATATATATATATATATATATATACATACAGATGCTCATACATCAATATATTTATAGTATAGCAACCTAATGCTTCTACTATAAATATATGGATAGGGATAAAAAAAAACTACGATAAATAACGTTTCCTGCTGTTTTTCATACATCGGACTATACCAGAGTCTGTGGTCTTTACAAAAACCTAATATATTCTCTAATAATGGCGTTATTACCCCCCCTCAACAAAATATCATACACCTTGGGTAAAGAAAAGAACGTCTTGCATGGTTTTGACGAACAGTGAAATATTAACTTTTAGCATGAATTTAGCATTTTACTTAATCCATCGCGTGAACCTTGGCGATTAATCCCTGGCACTTTCACAACCGCATGTTTGCGTAGTTAAACGTCGCCAGTGGCCGGCAATATTTTGGAAGATAATATAATCGGCAAGTAACGACTGGCCTACCAATGGCACCATATGAGTATAACCGGCATACAACGACTGGCCTGCCCATGACACCACATTGGCGTCAGCGGTTGTGAAAGTGTTAATAGTATCCGAAAATCAAATTTCTTATTTATATGCGTTTTTTCCAACCGATTGAAAATAAAATTTGACACAGTTAAAAATTTGATATAGTTAAGTCGCGGTTTTAAGTTATGTCGTTTGAATCTTCTGAAAGTATAGACAGACATTCGAACTCTACAAGGAATAGACTCAACTTTTGATAGGTTCTACAGCATAGATAAATCTGTGTGTCCAGTTTTATACACATTATGATTAACATTATGTTATTTTCGTTTTAGTGTATATTCGAATAGTAGGACTTTTTCAGAATGGATTTTGCTCACAATTTGATATAAATCTATAAATTTGGTGTAAAGAACATATACTAAATTTCTTTCACTAAATGCTTAACGTTTTTTATTTATCTTCTAGGCAGACATAATACAAAAAGTGTTTTTCGAGCTCACGGTCTACAATGTGGAGATTCGTCAAAATCTCGAGTTCTAATTTTTTGAGGATTACAATACTTCCTCTATACATCATATATAAGAAAGTGAAAATCCAATACAGATATTGAAACTCTATTAAGAATAAAAGATACTTTTACAAAAAAAAAAGCTAATGATATGCTGATTTCAAAAGTTCAAAGGATATGCATGATATGCAAACTTTGTAAGAAACTTTTCGATCGATTCATTTTTTATTCCCAAAACTGGATTAAAGATGACTTTAAAAATAAAAGGGGAAATTTAAGCAACTCTGAAACTAGCTTATTTGAATTGATAAGGAGTTTATCCGGATACTTCAATTTTTCGTTTGGGCGTATTATGAAATGCAAAATATAATAAAAATAAAGCTGGAAAAATCTGAAATATCCCTCATTTATAGAAATAAAAGTGCTAGTTCAATTTCCATTCAAATTGGAATTATGAATTCTTTAAGATTGTAGTAGCATTTGCAATAAGAACCTTCTACATAATTAAATGTCCGCAACCTTCAATTTCCCAATTGCAATCTCCCCTTCGCGCTTATAAATGAAATAAAAGTAATACGTTGATTTGTATGTTCAAATCTCCACCAAAGGCTATTTTAAATCATTTAAGATATTTTATATATTATATATTTCTTATTAGGATGTTAAATAATTTATAGATGCATATTTAAAAATTGTCCAATTTTTCAAAAAAGCGGCATAGGTTGCCTCTCCCTCAGAAACTTTCTAACCACACTTTCTAATAAATACGTTATCCTCCTTCCCCCCAGAAAATTTTGAAAGGCGACAATTCCTTGCATGGTATTAGCGAAAAAGAATTAAGAAATATGGATGCCTGGCGTGAATTTAACATTTTTACTAAATATTGTATGTACTTTGAACACTTTTTTACCGATGGAATAAAACCAAAATTTGACAGAAAGCTACGGTTGTAGTCACAAGATAACATACCCAAATCCATTGATTCAAGTCAGATTTTCTGTTGACAAACATAAAGAGGGAAAAAAATGGAACCAACAAACGATCAATATTATCACGGACCTAGTTAAAAATTTGATAAGAATCTATGTTTTGAACGCTTAACCGTTTCACTAAATTTCAAGTAACTTTTTTTTTCCGTTTCGGAGTAATCCGGTCCATGTGCAATTGAACAGCACATTATATTGACTTATTGTGAGTGGATTTCGTTCAAAATTTAACAGAAAGAAAAAAAACACTCGACTTTAGTCCATATACCAAATTTTATCCGTCTAGTTCAAAGCGTTAATCAGTTATTGTATTCACCAACAGATAGACAATGACAAAAATGTGTTTTTCAAACGCGGGAAGATCTTAAACGTGAATACGAGAAAGGAAACAGGTATTTTGTCAAAAGCCGGTGACACTGCATTAACAACACACAAAGAATAGCTTTAAAAAATTCAAATTTATACAGAACAAGCTGGTACCCGGCGCGTAGATGCGCCGAAAAAAAAATTACGCGCAATCAATAATTTGACAATCTTTTATCGAAATAGGATGAAATTTGCGGCAGTATATAAAATACAAACAAATATTCATTTTTATATATTAGATTTGCGTATTCTTTTAGAATTTTAAAAGTTGGTGCTCTTTCAGAATGATAATGAAAGAAACTAGACCTATCCCCCGATTTACACTGAAGATAGGTTCCTTAGAAAACCGTGTAAATCGAAATCGTTGATGCTTATACGTAAAACCGTGTAAATCGAAAATAAACTAAAATGTGCATAATTCAGTCATTTATTTCAACGTAAAATAAAACTAAATATATCTTAAAAACATAAAAATAACTGTCTATTTATAAAATAACAAAAACATAAGGTATATTTATGTAATTCATTTTACATATAGAAACGTGTAAAAGTGAACCGTGTAAAAGTGAAATCGTGTAAACCGAGTGCCGTGTAAATCGGGGGATAGGTGTATTATATCTCGTGATTCGTTTAGTATTCGTTCAAAATTCTCAAGTTTAATATTAGAAAAAGTGATTAAAATATTTTCTTTTAAAACAGATTAAGCATAGAAATATATTATATTATATATTATAGAATTGCTAACATAGTTAAAAAGATATTTTTTGAAAATTAAAATGGTGCAAGACTATTTGTTCTATAATATTTTTGGCACTTGCTGCGAAAAACGCTAAAATTTAAAACCACCAGGATTGGTCTCCCGAAAACTTTCCAGTGTAATCTATACTTATAATAAAGCTCAATGTGTGTGTGTGTGTGTGTTGGCGCTCTACAGGCCAGACCGTTGGACCTACAGCTACCAAATTCGGTACATGTATACCTTGGAGGTCGGGAATGTGCACCTCGGAGCCCTTTTTTTTTTTTGAATTTTTAATTAGAATTTGAATTATTTAAGCGAAATTTCGACGTTTTTCCGCAAAAACTTCCAAAATTATTATCGGACAAACATGATTTTAACATCAATTTAAAGATTAAAAAAAAATAGCTTTCTAATGGTATCAGTGTTTTAATGTATAACTCAAGCTTCTATTTTTAACGAATTTTTAAAGATATATTTTAACCATTTTTTTAGCACGTGACTGGATAAAATAACAAATATAAAATGTGATATCTTCTAAAAAAATAAATGCAAGGCAAAGGATTCTAAGAAATCGTTTGCAATATTTATATCATTAATCCCATAAATTATCTTTATTTACAGTAAGCCTGATTGAATTTAGACAGGATATGCATTGAAATCCCGACTTAATGACATATTTCTATAATCGTTTGCAATATCTGTATCATTAATTCAATAATTTTTTCCCTTTTTCGCTTTCTTTAAAAAACATTTAATATTTTGGCAATACCACCAAAAAAAACATTTTTAATATTTTGGAAGCCTAATCGATAAATTATTAGAGCATTAAACTCAAAAAGTTTTTCCGAATAAAGTTACCGACTCTTTAATTACTAATAACTGAATCTTTTAACTTAAACTATTTCTTAAATTTTGGCTAAAAAATATATGATTTAATTGGAAATTTTAGAACGCATTACTCATGGCGAACCAGCTGGTCGCCAAAGGCGGCTAGTCTGTAATAAAGTTGTTACCTCTGAGAAGGACTTGCATGACATTTGCGTACTATGGCTACAAAATATTTACCTTTAACTTGGATTTAGCATTCCTACAGAATTTATTGTCACCTCAGCGAGTTATTTGCAGATTAATCCTTGGTACATAGATGCGGTTGTGATTCGAAAATTTTTATTTAATTTCAGACAATGGAACTATCCCTCTAACCATCCCGTAGGTGTGAACAATAAGCTGACCAAGTTTCATCGCAATCGTATGAATGGTTTAGGAAGGCATAAGAGACATACAAACATTCATATTTATATAGATTTCTTCTGCCTTCCCCTCCACTATTGCTAATGATAATCGTAGAAAATATTCCTGTAAGTCTAAAACGCTCCCGTTTCTTTCAAACATTTGTTTGACATGTAAGCGGATGAGAATCTCCTACATTCATCGATTTGCTCCTTGACCTTTACATTCACCTTTAAAAAAAACTGAGTCGGGGAGGTGAGTTATCTTAATCGAAAGCCACGTTGGAATATATGTTTTGTTTTCTATTTTAGTCACATTTTAGCCACGGAGTCCATTAGTAAGTTGCCTCACCACCCCCCAAAAAAACCTCCCCTAAAAGCATGCTGCTTTGGAAACATTTGGGTGTTACTGCTTATGTCAAAAATAATAGGGAACGGATAAAACTTGGCACAATGATCTTTTAGGTTTTAGCCTCTTAGATTTACATCAAAATTTATGTTTCGTCGAAAAAAATTATGAAATTAAAAATTAATAAATATATATAATATGCTTTCATCTATATAAATAAAACTTTGAATACTTATTACTTGCACTTGTGGGATGGTTATAGGTATAGTAAAATTATGTATTATATAAAAAGTATTTTCGGATCTATTTTTTCGCATCTATTAACCAAGGACTATTGTCAAATTAACTCGCCAAGGAGACAACAGATTTTTCATATATCCAGTTTTATGCTGGATGCTACGAATCGGACAGTCAAGCAATTAATTTGTTTCTTCTGAAGATAAAAAAACAAAAATATTGCCTACCCTAAAGCTCTTGAATAATAAAATAAAAAAAAAGAACAGAATAAAAATTAGTAACACTTCTCTTTTAAATATTATTCAACTTCAATGAATAAATTCATTTACGATATTATTCCTAATCAAACAAGATAGTTATTTTAAATTCCAAACGATACTTCCAAAATTATTTTTTTCTGCGGCAGCAACGCGCCGGGTACCAGCTAGTATGCTTATAAATAAAGAAAGGGTGGGCATTTTAAAAGTATTTTGATGCCAAATGAGATTTTCAACAGATTCATTACATTTTGAAAAATCGCGAACTCGTTTAACATTAGGGACTCAAACTTTCAATTACTTATTATTCAAAATTACATTTTACACAGAACGTTATCTATCAAAACCTAGTCTAGTATTTGTAACTAGGTGTTGCTACATAAATAATAAAAATATAATAATTTATAAATACAAATAATGAAGAAGGCCTTTACATTAAAAAAATCATATACAATTATAGAGAATACATTTCTTAGAGGCAGACATTAGTATTTTACTCTACAATAACATCGGAATAACGAGTACAGTTAGGGTACTTTTTGTGTACAGTTACACGTCTTTGTCCCTTGAATCGAACAAAATAAATAAAACATTCAACAAAAGGATGTAACTTGCATTCTTTAGCCTGTCAAGTACAGAATCTAAACGTGTTTTTCATTGAAAACCGTCTGTAGCCTTCGCAAGTATTTAGGGCGGTCCAGTTGAAAAATTATCCTCCAGGTTTTTCTGAAATTATTATTAATAATAATGTTGAGTGTTTTATTTCAAAGCCGTGTTTATAAAGACAAAACAAAAATTTACCAGACGTGCACTCGCCTAGGGCAGATGTTCATTTCTCCCCACCTCACACTGAATTGTATCTTTTTATTTTTAATTTGAAGGCATTGATCTCTTTCCATAATTAATGCATGTCTGGCCAGACTGTAACCTTATTCGCAGACGGGTTTTTGTAGCCGTTGATCTTTCTGTTATATCTGAAGAATATTTTTTAAATCGCAATTCGAGCATTTTCCAAAAACGAAGACGCCACGCCAAGAGAAATATTATTTAGAATTCAAACTGATTTCATGCGTGTATGTTTCAGAAAGGTTTGACACAATTCCAATCAATAATTTGACGATGTTTACAGAGATGGTTGATTTCGAAATTAGAAAAATATGGCATTTTCTTTTTTCTGCCAAAATATATGCATATAGAAAAATTGGCGTTAAAACATGCATTGTTAAACAAAACTAATACTGAATGGAACGTTTTTAATGAAGAGGGGTTTTTTTTTTTGTTGTTTTTTTAATTTTCGGATTATAAAATGTTACCTGCGTTTAAATTTTTCAGAAAATATATAACAATTAAAATAAGGTTTCCCACTATATATCAAAATGAAATTTATATTAGGCTTGATTTCTTTTAGATAGTTGAAAGTCAATTTCAGAACAGAAAAGGAAATTTTTTAAAAAAAATTGAAAACATTTGAAATTTTTTTAAATGACACTCAACATATTCATGGACAAATTTTCAGATCTCTAAATCCATAAAAATCAAATAAGAGTATAATATATATATATATATATACTAGATATTACCCACGACTCTGTTCCCGTGGCAATTTTGATGTATACATTCGAAAAACTATCAAATAATGACAAATTAAAAAAATCGAACCTAACCTAAAAACGATACGTTTAAAAGTATAAGCATATGCAAAACATTTATAACATAAATGCAATTAAATAACAAAAGCACAGAACTAACGTAAAAATTTATTTACATTAACCTCATTATTGTTTGGGAAAAAACCCGGAGCCTTACTCATCCCTGGCGGGATTTGGCCTGAGCTTTTTGGCGCATAAGTTAGTTTAATTCCGGTTAATTGGGAGGTCAATTAAAAAAATTAACCACTTAATTAACCGAATGAAAAGTAGTTAGTCGATGTTCCATTCCTCACCATAATCTATCTTTGCGCTAAATTTCATTCAATTCCGTTCAGCCGTGAATGAGTAACAAACATCCATCCATGCAAACTTTCATATTTGTAGTATAAATATACCTTAGGGATATGACATGCACAGTCTTCACATGAAACTATTGTGTTTCTTCTAACTGAAATTACTTTTTGTTCATCCAGCATTCCTTTCTCCTATCCCAGGTAGCAGTTTGACCAAAACTGAATTGTTTAGCACATGACTTCTGGTTTATCTCATAACGGTTCACATTCATTCAGACCGATCAGAAGTACACATGCACTGACACTCATTAAAATTATCCAAATTCAGAAGTACACATGCACTGACACTCATGAAAATTATCCAAGTTCAGAAGTACACAAAGATAGTAGTTGAGTTATCAAAAAATTCAATATCGAAACTATGGCGAATCCGCTGCCTCATAATTCCATTAATCCGATATTTGGAACTTTATATCGGATGTGAGCATGATAACACAAAAGGAAAATAGCTATATAAATAAATTTTGGTATAGGAACACTACAACAAAATTGCAGATATTTTTAAAGTATGAACTTTATCCATCATAACTTCAGAGTATCTTCGTGTAGACGATAACTCAAAACCGTAACAAGTAAAAAAGAAAAATTTATTCTAGTAATAAAATTGCAGATCAATATTAAATTCTGGACAAAATTAGTTCCAAAAAGACATACTTTATCTAATTGCATTTTTTCCCCCTCTTCACACTGCAATGAGGCCAATTATAAAGCAAATTACATCGTGAAAATATATAAGAAAGTCGACCCAGAACACTTCAAATTATTTTCAAATGATATTAAATGCTTAAATTTTACAAATAAAATTATTGAATATTGAAAAAAAATTGTTTACCTACTATGATATTGGTATATGATGATTTATTTTGCTTATCAAATTTGCTGAAAATACAATATGAATTTTAAATCAAATCAAACATTTCATAAAACTTCAAATGTTACAAAAAAATTTAAGAATTTTCTAAGGCTACAGAATTACATTTATCTTCCCGCTGCTCAACTACAAAATGTACATTGTCAACTGAATTACATCCTAAATTTACTTGATAATCTTATTGCTGATCAGACAGTTTCAGCTTTTACTCTATATATTTATTGGATAAATGACCAACAAAAACCAAGTAACAATTTCCTCATCTATCATTATACATATATTTCATCTAATACAAATTTCTTAATCACTCTTTTCAGTTGAACATCTATCAAATTTATGCAGTACATATGATGTTCCAAATCCCAAGATGATTAATCAATTTAAAATTTATAAGTTTATTTCTGACATGATTACAGCCCTATTGACTTACAATGTGAAGACAAGAATATAAATTGCTTTTCTTGAAGGTAAAATAAATCATACACTTAATTCAAAATTCTATTTCAATAGTTTCCACTTCAAAAAGCACTTTTTGACTGTGTAACAAACTACCCGACAGGTCGAAAGGTGCAAGATTCTTCTATGTAGATTTACAAATGAGTTTCCTTTTTCAAAATAGGAGTAAACTATATAACACTTTAAATATTAGACAAGAAAGTTTCAAATAATTGGATGTTTGTCTCTAAATGCTACTTTACACCAATTAATTGGTTAAATATTGCATTACAATTTTGTGACACGATTTGTTCAAATTAAGAAGTATCAACTTTAAAAATCTCTTTTACTAAACACTTTCAAATTTTATCATCAAAAATAAGCATTTTATCCTTTTAAATATATATATATCGCATAAATATATATAGGCATGTCAAAACTTTAGTCCTTGAAACAAATATGTTAGGTTGGAAACTATGAAACGGGCATTTTCTGTTTAGTTTTTCTGTCATTTAATGCCCGTTTCATATCTTCCAACCTAATAGGTATAGTTAGTGAAATATTATAAAAATCTTATTCTATTCTTTCTAAATGTTTATTAAATTAAATAATTATTCTGTACAGATGATTGAAGTACCCAATTGCCCTGAAAGAGCACTAAATCAACATACAACTAACATTTTTTTTTAAGTACATATTACCTTAAGGTTTATAATTATGCGCATGCAAAAAGAAATAAATATCTTTCTTTACATATTGTAAAAACTTTAACATTATAAAACAATGAAAATTGCAAATAACTAACATTATATTAGCATAAATAGAAAAACACTTCTTAAAAAAACAAAAAAATTAAGATATTTGCAAGAATATCTCAAATAAACTAACTAATTAAATATATTAATAATATTCAATGTATAATATATATGACAAAGCTTTAAAAAAAATAATGATCTTCTCTTCATGCGCAATAAAGATACTATACCAGCAGAATTTTTTAAGTTGTTCACGGGTTAATATATTTATTACACCGGTTAACAATTAAGATTTCATTAATCTATCTTTGCTCTTATCATTTAGCGATTGTTTGCGAGGAAAAACAAGAATACCTCCATTAGTGTACAAGGAAAACTGTAAGCCTTACATTTTAACTGCATTAGAAGAACATAAACCCTTCCCAGTTTCTTCGAAATCCTCATAGGAAGAGGTTTTTGAGTTTGTCCAAGCTCATAAAATAAAATTTTTCTTAAATTTAAAATAAGACAGTTAAGTTTAAGCATTGATTCTTTTAAACATAAACAAATTTAAAATGACCTTAATTTTCCCATAAACTACAGCAAAAGAGAAATACATACTTTACAAGATATTTACAAACAAAATTTCAGGGGGGGGAGGATAATTTTACAAATATTTACAGTTTATGTTCTGGGAAAATTAGAAAACTTAAGACAAAAATTTCTAAAATTATGCTACCCATACTTTCGTGTACAAAAAGTTTTATAGTTGTCAAAAACTTAATATTAGGATTCTGGCATAATGAATAATAGATTTAGTGCACACATATATCAAATTGTTCATAAAAGAAATGCAAGTTTGACAAATTGGAAAGTTAACCATTTTACATTTACTTAATCTTTTAAAGTCAAATGTTTCCTTTAAAGCATATAACATTTTTGTTTTTCAAAAATATTATAAGAATAAGACCAAAACTCTAATACTTCTTCTTGTCAATAGGGCTTGTGTATGGCAAAACTCTAATTCAAATGACAACATATGTATCAACACAAGTACTGGTGGGAAAAAAAGTAAAATGTTTTTCACTTATGACAGCAGGTCTATAAGTTTGTACTTTAATAAAGTGAAATAAAACGTTACTACTTGAAAAATAACATATTTAAGTTTACACTTATCACTGATCACAATTTTTGCCCCTAGGGTGCTATGTTACTTTAAGGCAACATGACATTTCATAGCCATAAACCATATATAAAACAAAATAAGAATTCTAAAGCATTTTTTTTCCAATGACTTACTCAAGAAATAAGTCAATATTTTTTAAATCAAAAGTTTAAAGGTAAAATAATTAAAGGACCCCCCCCCCCTCAGAAATTATAAAAAATATATATAACCTTCTTAAAATTTTAATGAAAACAAAAACAAATAAGCTGAAAACATTGCTGAAGATAGTAAGTGGATAAAAATGATGAAAGATAATATGAAAACTAAATAAAAATAAAAGATCACAAGCAATTATTTGTAGCAATGAGCATTACTAACACACTAATAGTTATTAAAAAGAATGGCTATTATTTGGATAAAACGATAAAAATTACATTTTTATTCAATTAAATATTCGTAAAAAAAGCAGCTAAAAATTTGTGATTACTTTAAAGAAAAAATATTGAACATATTAGCAAATAAAACCCAAGTGTGCTAATTTCAACCAACTTATTAATTTATCATATTACTTTCACTACTTATTCTAATCTATACTTATTATACTTTATTGACATTTCAAATAAAGTACAAAACAATATTTTTATCTCCTCAAAATAATTCCAAAATTTGCTCAATTTCTTTATTTTGCAATGAAAATAGAATTTTAGAAACACAATTTATAAAATCTAAATACAATTGCATAAATGTTGAAATACAGGCTCATTTTCCTTTATAATTCAAAGAGCCACGTAATAGTAAAACGGGAAATAAAAATCTTGCAGCAATCTATTTTTTAATTAAAAGACAATACAGCACTATGATTTTAACCTCTATATTTCTGTTACTTCAGCGAACCAAATATTTAAGAGATGCATACTACAAGATATGTATCAACAATTACTCTTCAGTCAAAGAGCATGATTGAATACATTAAAAAAATGCCATTAATTAAGATGTGCATTAAAAAATGACAGTTCTAGAAGAAATGCCACAAAAAACCAATTGAAATCAATTTAATAAAATATCTAATGATTTCTTGTATCTTAAGTGTAGTTCTAACTAACTAATAAATGATTCTGTCATATATATTACAAATACTTCAAATAATGATATCATGCAACACATTGTGGTAAACTCAGCGTGTAATTCAAGATTCAAAATAGGTTGAATCAAGATTTTCTGCAAAAAAACCGAAATTACTTAAAGGGGGAGAGGAATTAAAATGATACAAAACAATACAGTACAAATAAAATCACCATTAAAAAAGGGTAAAATAAGTTTTAAAATCATTCTCCACAAAAAAGAAAAATGCAAAAGGCACATACATAAACATGTCAGACGCAATACTCAACGTTTCTATAAGAAAATTGAAAATTTTTCAAATAAAAAATCTGCTTTCCTTGCATCCCACTTTATAAACAACCGGATAAGAAGATGATCCCTCAGAAAGTCGAGCAAACTTTTATATACTTCTCTATCCTATCCCATCGGCATAAAGTAAACAATTCGAAAAAGCGCGCGGGGAAAAGTGTGCTACGGTTTTCATCCTTTCAATACAAAAAGAGCACATGTTTAATGCGTGGTTATCGGGTAATGAACGCAGATAAAAACTATCGCATCTGCTTAGAGAGCTTTTTCTTTCTTTATCAAATTTCAAGTTAAAATAAAGTGGTCGCCTGACTGTCACATGCAAGTAAACTTACCGCGCCTGATTTCAGACCGCAGTTTTAAACACGTGGATGAAAAACGACGTGAAGACTCTATCTGCATCAGACCAGCTGCTTGGCTGCGTTATTTACCAACCTTTCGACCTCTGAAACTTAATTTAACTTCGGCACCAAGACACCAACAAACGTCAAACACCTCCTCCACTACACAAAAAGGTTGTAGTTGTAGTATTTTAGGAACCGGTACAATTCAGAATTTAACTTCTCTCTGCTTTTGTTTGTTTGTTTGTTTTCTTTACACCGTCTCTTCAAGTCCTGATCAATATTTTCGTAATGGTCTGGTAAAAGTCTTTTTAATTATATTCTTTGAAAACATAGATTTTGTTTAAATAATGAGATATCTGTCAGAGTATTTTTAAATCTTAACATTTAAGCCGTTACCGCAGTATGGTGGCTAATAGCAGTTAAGAAGCAAGGCTAGTTTCTTTTTGCAACTATAAGATACGGATTCTTCAGCAAGAAAAAGAGATATCCCCTTTTTGCAAATATGCAATAAGAGATCAAGGCTCTTGAAAAATTTATAATGAGTGCGTTTCGTAAGCAGTTCCTGTATCAAGCTTTCATTAATTTGATATGCCACCTACTTATAAACACATGATTTTACTGGTGGTATAATGATTCGAGCTTGAGCGCCTTCTATTTATGATTATGGTAATAAAAGGTTACATTTTATCACTATCCCTTCATAATTGCTGACGTAAGCTATTTTGTGTCTCTTAAAAATCCCACCAACCTCCGAATGTGTGTGTGTTAAACTTCCTTTCCTTTAAGAGAACATTCGGAATTCATAACACAAGACTGCTGCTGTTATAGCATCTACAGGTATCAAAACGTAATCATCGTATTCTTAAATTTTCGTTTTAATTTTCGATTACTTTCTGTATAGAAATGAGAGACAGTTGACATTTTAATTTTTATATTTAATTTAAAATAGTACTGTGCTATGAACATTAAAATAATTTGTTTACTACTTCTCACCGATTTATACAAACCTGTTTAAAGTTCTGTTATGATATGCTGTTCTGTTAGTAGGGTTGTCTGTTATGAAGCATCCTATAACCAATTTTTTTCATAAACTCCTTCCTTTTTATAGTAAAGATATCAAACTCAAATGCTAACTTGAAAAAAATAAATAGGGTTTGAGTTTATGTGGAAGAGAAAAAAAATATTTTCAACAGAATGCTAATATATTTCAAAAATATCATTAAAAAAAACTGAAGACAAAAGTAATATCAGTGCTGCCTTTCTTGCATGTAGAATCTTATTTCATAATTCTTATCTCAAGAAATATGTTTTGTCTATAGGATTAATTTCAAAATGATACAAGGTGAATATCAATAATTCTAGATCTGACATAAAACATATTTCATGTCATAAGCAAAAATAATTGCTCAAACTTATATGTATTTCCAAACATGGAAATAATTTCATATCTCATAATAATTTCATAAATATATCTGAGAGATCATTCTAAAATTTTAGCCTTTCAGCTTAACTGAACTTTACTTAAAAAATAAACAGAATAACATTGATATATTATATATGGTTAAGTACCAATAGCGTAATAATGGGGAAAATTGAGATCAATCAATAAAGCTGCGCATAGAAGGAATTTAAGTCTTCAAACCTGTTTCATATGCCATTTTTCAACCTTAAAAAACAAAATCCTTCTATATTTTTGATGCCATGCAGTTTTTCTTAAAATTAGTTTGTTAAAGACTGTAAATATCTAATTTTTAAATATTAGTAAAAATTTTTTTTTATATATTATGGTTTCTAGGCCATTGTCATATTTCCTGCAATTCATGCTCTTACTTTAAGGGACAAGATATGTGATAGAGTTGAAAGATTGTTAAAAGTACCATAATTTTAACATCTATAATAATCAGATACTTAAAAATATTTTGTCAAGGACATTAAGCATAAATATTATGTTATTATATAATTTTTTATTGGTTATATTTCTATACAAAAAGATGAATAAAATCACAGCCTTGGGCCTTTATATTTTATCTTCTACTAACAGTGGTTATTTAGATGCATCTGATTTTACATTAAAATTCTAATAGTATCATAATATTTTAGAAATTTAAAACATCATCCTAAGATCCAGCAATTTATAAATATTGTTAGGAAATAAAAATATAAAAAATAAAAAAGTATCATTTCAAATCATAAAAGCTCAGTTATATAGATATAAATTAATAAATGTTGATATTTCAATAATAAATATTAATGTCAACCCTCCCCCCTCCCCAAAGGTATGGAACTAACAATAACAAATATCTAGTAAAACATTATTAAAGAAAAAAGAATAAATTTTTGATCATGAATAATAAATGTTACCATTTCAAATTGTTAGTTTTTCCCAATTTCTTTTTAAATATAAGTACATTTAACATTTTCAATATGTTATTACATATATAACACTTCCAATAATTAAATCAAGTACAAATTTAGATTACAATGTAGTTTTTAATTTTGTTCTCATTGAGACATCAACAAAGCTCTCATTTTAAGAAATTTTTGTTATTGAAAATAAAAGATAAATAAGACCAGCAGATTATATTTAAACTAAAATACATTCTCATAGCAGAATAAGCAATTATCTCCTTCATGATCATCAGTTTAATAATAACTGATTTAAAACTAATTTATTAATTTGACTGTCAAATGAAACATTAAATACTTCAATGACATAGATATCAAGGCCAAATATGAATGTACTCAAAACTGTAATATGATTTTACTGTTTATCTGCAAAATAATAATATAAATAAGTTTAAAAATTTAAATGCCATTTCAATAGAATTTAATAAGATTCGCTTAAATTATGAAATTGAAATGTATACACATTTAATATATAAATTTAATTTTTCTGTATATCAAAATATTACTTATATATATCGATATTTTTTCATAACTACAACTTCAGCTTAAATATTTAAACCATTTAGTAATAATAATAATATTATTTAACCTAATATTATTTAATTAATATAATATTATAACCTAATATTATTTAATTAAAACCCAACTATATATGTTAGAAATATTCATTAAAAATGCATACTAGTGATGAAACATATATAACAGAAAGTTTATAAAATCAAAATTTTCTCAAATAAACACAAAAGCTTTCAATAATTACTAACTGATAAAACAAAAAAAAAAAAATGTGTGTTGTCACAAAAACTTCTTAAAAACAAATTATATGACATTGTGTTTTTATTTCGAAATACGTTTGTAAGTAAACTGAGAAATTAATTAAAATACCTAATTAAATAATAGAAAAAATAAACCCATAATTGTGGTTTACGTGGGTTAGAAACCTATAATGTATTCTTTATATGAACATTTGTTTTTGCAGCATTTAACTCTTTATGTAATGTCATAACTTCTATATTAAAGACCGTCGTTATATTTAGTTCAATAGCACTATTCTAAAATCAAAAACATTTACATTTTAAAAATTCCCAGGATACATTTAAAATAACTTTTGATGAGGCAAAATCAATATTTCAGTTCATGAATCCAACTGAGAAATCACGTGGCACAGAGAAGGAGGTCCTTTCTTTGAGTCACGTGGGCTGAAAAAATTCTGTTTTCCTTAAATATCAGCAAATCCCTTTGTTTTTCCCTAAGAGCAAAATTTCGTTTTCCCTAAACATTAGTAAATCCCTTTATTTTTCTCTAAGAGCAAAATTTGGTTGCTGTACACAAAAAGGTTGTAGTTGTAGTATTTTAAGAACCGGTAAAATTCAAATTTAACTTCTTTCTGTTTTTTGTTTGTTTGTTTTCTTTCCCCGTCTCTTCAAGTCTTGATGGTCTGGTAAAAGTCTTTTTAATTATATTCTTTGAAAACCAAGATTTTGTTTAAATAATGAGATATCTGTCAGAGTATTTTTAAATCGGAATATTTAAGCCGTCAGCGCAGTATGGTGGCTAATAGCAGTCAAGAAGCAAGGCTAGTTTCTTTTTGCAACTATGAGATACGGATTCTTCAGCAAGAAATAGAGATATATATTTTTGCATATATGCAATAAGAGATGAAAGCTCTTGAAAAATTCACAATGAGTGCGTTTTGCAAGCAGTTCGGATATCATACTTTCATTAATTAGATATGCCTCCTACTCACAAACATATGGTTTTTCTGGTGGTGTAATGATACGAGCTTGAACGCCTTCTATTTATGATTATGGTAATACACTCACACCTGTTTTTATGCGATTTTTTGTATTCACACGTTTTTTTTTTTGTGCGATCTCATAATTTAACTATTGAACTGACAATAATTTCAGTGTCAACGAATAAGATGAGCAATACAATATTGCGATTGAATTTTTGGATAGCAATGCATTGATCACAAGTAAACATTAAAGGACATCTGCATCGTGCTAGATGGGTTTTATGTGATTTTTTTATGCTTTTTCTTTTACGGGGATCCTATCCACCACACAAAAACAGGTTGGAGTGTAAGAGGTTTCATTTTATCACTATCCCTTCATGATTGCTGATATAAACTATTTTGTATCTCTCAAATATCCCAGTAACCTCCATACGTGTATGTGTATTCCTTTTTAAAAAGAGAACGTTCGAAATTCATAACATTAGACTTTTGCTTCTGTAACATCTACAGGTATCAAAACGTAATCATCATATTACTAAATTCTCTTTTTAATTTTCGATTACTTTCTGGATGGAATTCACAGACAGTTGACATTTTAATTTTTATATTTAATTTTTAATAGTACGTTGCAAGGAGCATCAAAATGATTTGTTTATTATTTCTCACCAATTTATATAAACCTGTAAAAAGTTCTTTTAAGATATGCTATTTTGTTAATAGGGTTGTATGTTATGAAGTAACTTATTAGCTCCGAAATATCGTCAGATGTTCATGTTATACCCATGAATACTTGATTGATGGAAATTAGATTCTTTAAGAATCCTAATTTACTGTTATTTTTATTTGAATTATTTGTTTATTTTTTTCATTATAGTAATCTTTAAAAAAGTACACACAAAGATATATATATATATGTATGTGTGTGTGTGTGTCAGGTCACCAAGTCATCAATGGCCTCTCAAAACCCTGAAGGATATGATGTTAAAGATATATATTTTCCTTCCAACTGTTTGAGAGTGTGCAGATGGGGAGAAAGATAGCTATTTACTACCCCGAAAGGAATGTTAGTTTGACTGATCGGTCAATGTAAGGTTGAACAATACTTATTAAGCAGTCGACCCCAACAAATCCTGTCAATATTGCTACGTTCAGTAGTGACGGGCAGGTCGGCTGTATACAACAAGAAGACAAGTCACAAGAGACTACCCCACGCCACTCATTCAGATAAATCTGAATAACATGATATATCACTGTGACAGCAATGGCTAGTGCCATAGTTGTGTCCTAAGGTCATTACTGGCCACGGTTTAAACTCTCCCGTAGGAGGCATGTTCCGGCATCGGTAGGGAGTAACTAAACCCACTCTATTTCTCTACCGAATCACCATGTCCGAAGGTTCACATCCCCATTTTTAAAGTGCCCTCTGGGGGATGAAGGAATAAGATGAAAAAAAGGAAGATAAAATAGAAGCAGATTTAACTCTGATAAATATAAACATGAAATATGATAACAATCCCTGCTTTTATTTCAATGCACAGTGTCAATCAAAACTAATTAAAATCACGTCGGCTATATTTAGGGTTAGAAATGTGTGACTTTTTTCTTTTAAAATAAAACCAGAGAAACGATAAGTTGATAAATTTTAAAAACAAAAATGCCAGTGATAAAAATTGTATCAACAACAGGATCAGACTACAAAGAACCTTATCTCTGTTTCTGAATTGATAAGAATGATGGATATTTTTAATGCAAAACAAAATGAACTGAGTTTTTTGTTTAGTCTATTCATTTTTCAAAATAACTTTAAAATTTTATTGCCACATTTGTGATTTTTATTTTACATAAACGAAAAGCCTTCATAATAAAATACAGTACTATGTATTAAACATTTTTTGTCTGTAGTTTATCAAAGTGGCTGAAATTATAGGGGGCCGGCATAATTTCATCCAAATTTCAAAAATCTATATAAATAAAAATGAATGTTTGTCTGTATGTCTGTTATGAGCGGCCGTACCGCTCATCGGATTGCGCTAAAACTTTGAATACTTATTAGTTGCACTTACGGGATGGTTATAAATTATTATCTAATAATTACAATTATCTAATACATTAAAAATATTTTCGGATCTATTTTACCATGTATTAACCAAGGATTATTGCCAAAGTAATTCGCCAAGAAGGCACAACAGATGCAATAAAGATGCTAAACTTAAGCTATGAAATTTTAATTAAAAATTCAATAAAATTTTAACGTTTTTGCAATATTTTCAATAAATATTATACACAAATATTTGCCCCATTTTAACTTAAAAAATTGTTAGTTCAATTATATCAACAAGGCGCCAGGTCAATCAAGTGTACGGACTGAACCTAAAAAATCAATGTTTTTCACATAACCAGCTGTATGCTGGATACTACGAGTCGGACAGTAAAGAAATTTGTTTCTGCTGAAGACGAAAAATAAATATTTCCTACCCTAAAGCTCTTGAATAATAAAGTATTTTTTTTAAATGAATAAATATTGTTTACACTTTTCCTTTATTCATTATTATTCAATTTCAATGCATGCACTCATTTCCAATACAAAAATATATGTTCTTCTTTCTATCCTTCCTAATTAAAAAGACGGTTATTTGGAATTCCAAACGATATTTCCAAAATTATTTCTCGCCGGGTACCAGCTAGTTCCTAACAAAAGAATAAATACTCAGAAATAAATTTCCGTTTGCGAGGATATGATACGATGGACATTGAATTCTTTTTCCAAGTACAAACAAAATTACTTCGAAAGTTAAAAAAAAGCGAGCACTCGCACATCATAGTGAGATGTTTTATGAAAAGTAGGTAAAGATAAACAGACAATGAAGTTATTTTAGCGATCGTTCTCTTTTGGAGAAAGTGCGCCGACGTATTGGCACAATTCCGCCAACAACCACCGCCACATTTGAGACCTCGGACTATGAACGTTTAAACAGCTGTCGTGGCGCCATCTACCCACAGCAAACGCAACCAACACAAAGTCGTCAGACTCACTTGACGCAGCAGCAACTCTCTTCGCTCGCCATAACGCTTGGCGATATCGAAACACTCTCTTCGCTCTCCATAACGCTTGGCGCGATAGAAATCGTTCGTCTCTACAGACTCACTGGTTGGGGAGTATTGTGGTGATATCTTAATAAGTCATTAACAGCCACGAGACACTAGCGACCGCTTTTGACGAATAGTTAAGTTACTGGACTTCCAACCCAAACATCGCAGGTTCAATCCTTGGCGGAATTCAACTTAAATATAGACACAATTCCAGCCAACACCGTCACTACAAGATCACAATAGCAAAACACTGTGCGTTTTTTTTTGAAGTAAAAGATGCTCAACATGACCACCACCCAAGATATTAGGACAGTAAGGCGGGTCATTACACCAATAACAGTTAAGTGCAGCATGGGCCACGGTAGCCTGGATGGTAGAACATCAGTCTCGTAACCGAAAGGTCGCGGGTTCTGTCCTCGTCTTGTCCAAAGACCACCGTGTTGGCTAATGGCAGTTGGGGCGCGTTCAATAGGTCGTGACTGCAAAGTTCTCCAAGTTCCCATAACAAAACGATACCTCTGGGGGTACTGAATCAAGGATGAGTCGGTCTCTGATTTGGATCTCAATTCTGACTTGCTGATGTATGAATGAATTCGACCACCCCCTAAAAAGGGCTGTGTCGTGTGTGTTCGAGCAAAGTCGTCCTTTCGCCTTAACGGTGCTCGTTAACAACGAAAGGCGTACACCTCTGCCTTCATTCGAAAGAGCTCTGCTCATTCGATCTTGGTATGACCAAGTGGAATTAGACAATAACAACAAGTGCAGCATGTCAGCATCAATGCCACTGTCGGTCCTTGGCATCGGTTGACAGCTTTCAGTTCTAACAAAGTAATTGGGGGTCCCGATACATTTGAGATTTCAAGTATCCCCGCGGTCAAAAATATCAAGTAATCGCGGAGGATACTTAAATTTACGACCACGACTTATTACTCACTAATGAAAGTATCTTACAGGGTTATCTTGATTTCACGTGAAAAATGGGATGATGAAACATTCTGCATGAATATCACGACAGGAAACGCATGCCATTTCTGCAATGCTGGCGCAACGTGATAACTTAAAACATGCAATTGTTCAGTGGCTGTGAAGGTTTTCCAGCCGAATACAGTGGCAACGCTTTAAAAAAAGAAAAAAAAAAAAAGAAAGAAAGCGCCTCAAATGTGAGATGCTATGAGGAGAATTAGGAACGTAGTCATATTATCCCTCATCGAATGGTTTTTGTATTGACATCATTCAGCAGTGAAAAATGAACTTCGTTTGTTTAAATGACCTTCTGATTGGTTTGGATTTTAATGGCGCAAAAGCCAGATATGGCTATGCAGTGCCAAATTTAAATGACCTTCAGAAAATATTATGTTTCAAATTCCATTTGTGCCCAAACAGTGGCAACGCTTTAAAAAAAGAAAAAGGAAAAAGAAAGCTCCTCAAATGTAAGATGCAATGAGGAGAATTAGGAACGTAGTCATATTATCCCACACCGAATGGTTTTTTTATTAACATCATTCAGCAGTGAAAAATGAACTTCGTTTGTTTAAATGACGTTCTGTTTGGTTTGGATTTTAATGGCGCAAAAGCCAGATATGGTTTTGCTGCGCCAAATTTAAATGTTCTCCAGAAAATATTATGTGTCAAATTCCATTTGTGCCCAAGTCCGAATAGCAAAAGTTAATCTTTCATATGTATCCTCTGGTAATAAATGGTGGCCTGTATGTTGTATGGATTCCAAGATTAGATATGCATCCAAGATTCCAAGCAGAATACATCTAATTGAGATTCTTGAATATCACCGAAAAGAAAAAAAAATAATGAAAAAGTTAAGTTCAGTTAATTTCATCTCTTTAGATTCTATAGCAAAAGTAAATCGAATATTTTTGTTCAATTAATATGAACAAGCGAGTAAGCTAATAAATATTTGTCAGGTAAATCGAAATAAATTTTACTACTGAAGAATGGCTGAATCACAAAAAATATTCCTATTTCACAAAAATATCTCTGTAGATTAACTATTTTGCAGACTCTTTTGCTGATTTGTTTTTCCTTTTTCGAGAAAATTATGATTGCACAAAATAGTATATGATTTTCTTGTGATAACCTTTAAATGATCATTTTTGCCGCTGTTGATGATTAAACACAAAATAACATATACTTTTCTACTGATAACTTTTAAATGATTATGTTTGATGCTGTTAAAAGCTCCAGTTTCAATAATACTTTTTGCATCCAAAGGCACAATCAGATAGAGATATAAACTGATTACAGATTGAAAAACCTTCAATAATACAGCTGTATCTTAAATGAAGAAGACTTGAGATGGAAGAAAGCTATAGATTTTCAGATGAAAGCCTTGCTACTACTGCAAGAGGATATTCCGACAGATAATATAGAGGTATGATTAGAAGTCTTATTTAGGTATTAATTTTCCCGGTCTGTATATTGGGAACATAGGTCGCTCCCGTTATCCAACTAGATCTTCCCATTTATCGTGTCTCGATTTTATTTTTGATGAAAGAGATTTTCAACTATTTCTCTCTGAATCTGAAGAATTTTTTTTAAAAAAATGTGTTTATTGCAGTATCAGTGTGTTTGAGATAAATGCCGTTTCTTCTATCGCCGTTATGCTACACGTGTTATAACTGATGACTGCTCTTTTAATAATAATAATAAGAATTATTCAAAACTTTCAATAAAACAGCTGCATCTTAAATAGGGAAGACTTGTGATGGAAGAAAGTTACAGATTTTCAGATGAAAGCCTTGCTAGTGCTGCAAGAGGATATTCCGACAGAATAATATAGAAGTATGATTAGAAGTTTTATTTAAGTATTAATTTATTTAGGTATTAATTAACTTTGAAAATCGTTCCAACGCCTGTCTCGAGTGTCGAGATGGAACATAGAAAGACGATGTCACTGAACTATTTGTAGTTTAGTTTAGTTATGTTAGCGTACTGTTGTAAAGCAACACTATGGCTAGTGCTTTCCACCTTGACTATTATAATAAGTGAGGTGAACTAGTTACTTGTCAAGGTCTGGTAATTGGAATTCGGGTAAGTGCTTTCTCTCTTTTGGGGAATGGAAATAAAGTTACGATAACAAGAATAGCATATTGTTACGGAGTTTCCTTCTTAACCTTCATACCAACATGAAAGGTCGCGCGTATTTCTCACATACGCTATAGTAAAATGTAAATTTTCAAAGGCGTAATTATTAAAATTATATTGTATATAGCTTAAGATTAATAACTAAAATTAATTTAAGCATTTTTTATTTAAAAAGAAGCAGAAGAAATATAAACATAGATTGCAATAACTATATAAAAGGACCACAGGTTAACTGAATTGATTTAAAAATAATATAAATGAAATTGCCGATATTTTGACGGAACAATTTTCATCTATATCTATCTATATCTATACTTATAATAAAGCTCAATGTGTGTGTGTGTGTGTTGGCGCTCTACAGGCCAGACCGTTGGACCTACAGCTACCAAATTTGGTATATGTATACCTTGGAGGTCGGGAATGTGCACCTCGGAGCCCTTTTTTCAAATTTTTAATAAGATTTTGAATTAATTAAAATTGAAGCGAAACTTCGACGTTTTTCCACTATAACTTCGGAAAATATGATCGCACAAACATGATTTTAACATCAATTTAAGGATTAAAAAATTAGCTTTCTAATGGTATCAGTGTTTTAATGCATAACTTAAACCTCTTTTTTTAACGAATTTTTAAAGAAATATTTTAACTATGTTTTTTGATCACGTGACCTGATAAAAGAAAAGAAAACAATGACGGAAGTTCAGATAATAATGAAAAAAAAACTATCATCGTAAATCAAGTCTAAAGAAATGATACTTTCAGCTCGGGACTGGATAAAATAACATAAATATAAAAAGTGATACTTTCTAAAAAAATAAATGCAAGGCAAATGATTCTACAATCATTTGCAATATCTAAATGATTAATTCAATAAATCTTCTTTATTTACGGTAAACCTGATTGAGTTTAGGCAGGATATGCATTGAACTCCCGACCTAATGGCATAATTCTATAATCGTTTGCAATATCTGTATCATTAATTTAATAATTTTTTTTCGCTTTTTCGCTTTCTTTCAAAAAACATATTTAATATTTTGGCAACATCACCGAAAAATACATTTTTAATATTTTGATAGTATAACCGATAATTAAAACTGACTGATTTATAAAATTAAAGAATATTATCAAGAAAACGGGTTCTTTTATAACTTTCCGTCCATCATCTTAAAGAAAATATTAATTTCAGGCCAATAAATGCCCGGAATTACTTCAAGGCTAATGAATATGTGATTTAATTGAAAATTTTAGAACGCATTACTCATGGCGAACCAGCTGGTCGCCAAAGGCGGCTAGTATAAAATATAGAAGTGCAAAAAACACAGAATTTATGTATAAAAAGAAAAAGAAATTGAAAGTTAAATATGAAAAGGAAAAAAATAGTTTCATTGTTATTTCATTGCAGTTTGAGCAAATGTGTTTAGTGTACTCTAAACATATAAATTTCTGTCAAATCTCACAACTGAAGCTCGTGATTCTAGTCCGCTTTTCTTTTTGGCAGAGTTTGCCTTTTTTTTTCCCTGACGTCGCATCTTCCACTTCTTTAATACCTAGTTCAGCTTTTCTCTTTAGCACCTTTCATTTTGGCTTACTTTTTAGAGATGTGGATGCTTTTTTTCAACGTTTTCCTTCGTAAGTGCATTTGCCAACTGTCGCCAGTCTAAAACAACACAGATTTATTTGTAAAATCATACAAAATCAGATGTAACGAAAACTTACACGAACAGTAGCGCGTATCACTAAAATACAAATATCTGATCGGCAGAGACCTATTAACGCCACAAACTTACCACGACAACTAAAAGTGGGTCAAATGGAAGGGGACAATAGCCAAGGACAGGTATTCGCAGCGCCACCAGATCTAAAGTTATAAAACGAAATTCCTCTCTAGTGTATCTCTCACATACGCCCTCCCACTGGAAGATTAATCTACTAATCTGTCAGTTTCGTTTACTTGTATAGTGTATGGTTATAGGCATAATACAATGATATAAAATTAAAAAATAAAACTTCGTAGCTCAACCGCATCTATTTACGAAGGAAAAATCTCCAAATAGCTTGCAGAGAAGACTCAATAGAAATGCTAAATCCAAATTAAAGGTTAATATTGTACAGCTATCGAACACAAATGTCATGCAAGTCATTCTCAGAGGTAACAAATTAATTACAGATTATACGAGAAAGCTTTGGGGAGACCAACTCTGGGGTTTATATTTTAATTAAATTTAGCGTTTTTCGCAATAACTACCAAAAATATTGCAGTAAAAATAATTTTGCACCATCTTAATTTCCAAAATTATCTTTTCAACTATTTTGACGATTTTATGGTATAAATATATATTTTTATGTTTAATCAATTTTAAAACAAAATATTTTAATCACTTTTTCTATTATTAAACTTGAGAATTTTGAACGAATACTAAACGAATCACGAAATACAATAAATAGTTTCTTTCATTACTATTCTGAAAGAACACCAACTTTTAAAATTCTAAAAGAATCTAATCTAATATATGACAATGGATATTTGTTTGTTTGCATTTTATATACTGCCTTACAGTTCATCCTATTTCGATAAAACATTGCCAAAGTATTGATTGATTATACTTGATATTTTTTGGCGGCAGCAACGCGCCCGGTAGCAGCTAGTAATTTAATATTTAACAATACTAAGAATATTGTTAAACATTGTTTAGCTAGTAATTTAATATTTAACAATACTACGAATAGTGTTAAATTATCAATATTGTTTAATATCATACAATATTGTGCAACTTTATGTTATATAATTTAATATTTAACAATATTAAGAATATTGTTTAATATCATACAATATTGTACAACATTATGCTATATTATTTAATATTTAACAATTTTATGAATGTTGTTTAATATCGTACAATTTGTACAACATTATGCTACATTATTTAATTATTATGAATATTGTTTAATATCATACAATATTGTACAACATTATGCTACATT